>PVHX01005212.1:0-115093 GCA_004024805.1 Geosciurus inauris | reverse complement strand
AAAAAAAAAAAAAAAAAAAAAGGAAAATGAATAGGAGTAAAGCATTTTGATATTGCATGAAAATTCTGAAACGTTCTAGTTCAATGTTTCACCCTAATCATGAATCCTATACAACATGTCACCTACCTGCTAATTAATTGCCTTCAGTGATCAGAAACGTAGCTTCACAGGGCTGCCCCAGTGGTTGCATTGGGCTGGAATCTGTTTATTTGTGCCTTTTTCTGGCTGATAACAATGCATGTGGTCATCATTTTGCGTCCCTGCATGCTACCACCCTACCCTTCACCTGTCCTTGACCCAACCACAGGGAGACAATGTCCTTTCCAGGTATTTTTCAGGTTGAGCTGAGAGTAAAGTGCTTCCTTTTCTCTCTGGTTGCTTAGCTTGATAGATGGCCGTCCTGTGACTTGTACAGCAACAAGAGAAGGTCAAGTCCTTTGGACTATAGAGATGAGAGAGTTAGAGAGAAGCACCTGATTCTACCTGTCTGTGGCTCGCTCTTCCTCCGTCTTTCCTGTGATTTGGTTACGTGAGCCATTAACCCCTCCTCTTTGCTTAAGATATTTCAAGTCAAGCTGCTGTCATACACCAATATGAGATTTGGTGGAGGAATAAGTATAATTCCTCTTACTCAAAATTGTTATTAAAATTTTTGAAAGTCATTAGAGAGAATTTTGTCTGAACTAGGACATTTTGAGAGTAAACTATGTGTACCTTTTTGCAATTGTACTTGAACAATAACCACAAGACACACTATTCCAGGAGCCTTCCTAGCCCTTTTACTTCCAGTCCACACACCCCTGACCCTTCCATACTTGATTACAAGTCATAGTTACACCCTGGGGGTGATTCTTTGAACACTTGGTACTTTGCCAATGTCTCTGAGCACATGCAGCAATGATAACCAGATTTATTACTAAAAATGTGATTGTGCAGGGCAGCAGATCACTTGGATTGAAGAACGCATCCCCATCAGTACCACTGAGCATCCTCAAATTGCCTCTCCCTCTTGCTCTGACTCTTTCTCTTAACCATTACTTGACAGTGTGGCTGGCACCTGGGTGGTGCTTGATTACCAATGAGTAAATCCTTATTTTGAGCTGGAAGTCAACTATAATCCTGTTAAGTCTGGAGGATGGGACCTCAGATTTCTGCTTTAAATATCATTTTATTAGTTCTAGTTAACTGTTTTGGCTTACCAGTATCATCGTTTCTCCAAACTTGTGGGAGAAATAATAAATTTAATAAGCATATCATCTCTATATTTTTGTATTATTATTGCTATTGATATGCTTAGCACTTCTCATGGGCCAGTTCTTGTTCTCAGTATTTCAGCATTTTTAACACTTGCCCAATTCATGATAAAAATATGAGGTGGATATTTTAAACATAGCAAAGCAATTATTAGAATAACTCCAAATTTCAATCTAAGGAGTCAAGAATGAAGTGTATAAAAACCTGAGAAATATTTGATGCTATGATCATCCAAGATAAAAATTCCTTTAGAAGGAGAGAAACACACAGTGACCCACCCGATAGTCACCATGGGAATTGGCCTGACTATACAAACACAGGGCCTAGAATTAATCTGGAGAGTCTTGAATTAAAGAAAATTCACACATAAGTAGAAATGAGAAGACTCACTGCTGACGTGCCTGCCTTTGGGGTGCCCAGCCCTTGCTGCTGGAAGGCCCGAGCCAATGACACATGCTGCCAGCCGAGAGAGAGGAGTGTTTTCGCCTCTCTGCAAGGCTGAACAGAAGGAATTTAATTTGCCTGCTTGGCTCTTGTGCAATGGCAGGTAACCTCCGAATAAAGGCGGCTTTGAGGTGAAGTGCCAGGCTTCCGAACACACTGCCACAGTCATAACCCCCTCTTGTCAGATGCCTGCAGACACTGCCACCAAGAATCCCGGACTGCTCATCCCTATCGCTCAGATTCATAAAGCTCTGTCCCCCACAGAGAAGGATGGGAGATAGAAAGGCTCCAACTGCTTTCCCTGCGAGAACGCCATGGTGAAATTCCATCAGACAGAAGCCAGCTCTCCACTGAGTGAATCGAGCCTTTTATCAGTCGGATTTGTATACACTATGGAAAGAGCTGGAAAGAGCCAGAGAAGGGAGTTACTCTACACCTCGTATATTTTTAGTTCCCTAGGATTAGTTGCTATTGGACCAAATGCGAGGAGAAGAGAAGAAAAAGCCAACTTTAGCCCTCTGTGTAGTGTTGGTGGCTTGCTGAGGTCTCTGAGGTTGACTGGGCTCAACTGTGTGCTTTCTGCTATCATCATGAAGCATGATATAGCGTAAGGGCATGCATCTGTTTCAGTCCTGCTTTATTTGTTTAGCAAATAATTTACTGATGAGAGCTAGTGTGTGTGTGTGTGTGTGTGTGTGTGTGTGTGTGCGTGTATGTGAGGGAGAGACAGAGAGACAAAGACAGAAACAGAGAGACAGAGAGAATGTGTGCACACACACAAATGTTCACTGATCTGATTTTAGCTTTGCGATCAACTGCTTGTACTCACCAAAAGTAGCACCACAAAAATATTTCAGTTGGTAAAATCAGCCGCGAAAGCTTCTCAATCTTCTTACCTCTTTCATTGACTTTAGTTATGGCAGAGGCAATGTGCTTGGTAAAATAAAAACCAAGAAAGAGCAGCAAACAAGATATGTGGATGTAGAGATCCTGCTTCTGTCATTAGATTTATGGACAGGAACTTGGCGTTATTGACTTGGTCCCTTACAGAATTTCCTTTAGAGTTTCATGCATACAAATAATCTTTCTACCATTTTTTTCTCTGCCATGTGTTTTTGTCATTCTCACTATTTGCCCCTCACCTATTTTTAATCATTCAGTGAATATTTATTGAGTACCTATCATGTAGCAGGCATGTACATGGTGCTGGGACCATAGCAGTGGATAAGACAACATGGTCTCTGCCCTCCTCCCTCCTAAATCTAGAGGGTTTTCATTTAAAGGTGATACAGGGGTCATTACTCCAAGATCCCTCAGGAGAAGTTCTTGACCCTGGCAGGGATAGTGCTGGAACACTACATCTCTGCAGACAAGAGAGAAGGTGCATTTGGTTAATGAATATTAACCAAAGAAAATAACGTCCTAAGGAATGCATTTGTGGAAGCACTAGAAATACTAGCTGCATTGCTCTCCAAGGCTATGTACGAGAAGAGGGAGTCTTTACTTTCTTTTTCCTTCTCTAACAGAAGAGTCTGTTTCCAAACTGAGGCTGGTTTCCATTTCTTCTTAAGCCGATTTGTATTCTCCCTTCCGGTTTTCACACTGATGCTGCTGTATCAATGATCTTAATCGGGCTCTACTTTGGGGAATATTCTGAGTGTACTCATGAACATTCATCTCTTAAGATGGAGGTGGTTTTGCTCTGTGGGTGTCACCTGTTCAAATGTAAATGGCCCTCTTTTGGGATGTAAAAGGACCAATGTAAAAGGACCAAGTCAATAACGCCAGTTCCTGTCCATAAGAGAGGCCCTGGGCTGATTTAGATGCCCTGGTTTAGATGCCATCTTGAAACTCTCGGCATTTATCTCTCTCCCTCTCTCTCTCTCTCTCTCTCTCTCTCTCTCTATTTATTTATTTATTTTAACAACGAGCTCCACCTTGTATGCAATAACCCTTGCAAATTACACAGCCAATCTTGTCTTTAGAATTAACAGCAGGTGGAAAGATTCAGATATGAAGGATGGGTCATTTGCGTCCTAATTCTAAGCTCTTACTCCCACCCAGATCTATATACACACTCAGCTTTTGGAGATTATGGTACTGGATGGTTAATCATTGATACTCAAGAAATAAGAAACTCCTTTCTTAATATGTATTTGACAAAAATTTGTGGCCAAGGGCCTTACAGGTGAAACAAATAAAGCTTAAAGATTGCACTTGCCAATCGTATTTGAGCTCTGTGGCATCCCGGAAGCTAAAGGAGGAATAGAGAAAGCCCTATGCATGATTATTTTTTTTCTATATCTAAACTTGCTCAGGCAAGGCAATATATGAATGGGAAAGTTGGCATTTGAACACCTGGGTTCAATGCAGGACTTTATTGAAAAAGGAACACTACAGGATCACCACATCTCTGCAGACGAGAGAGGGTGTATTTGTTCTTGGATTGTTGAAAGGATCGAGTCTCTCACATAGCAAGCATCCAATAAATTATTGTGTTGGTTTGATAGAGCTACAGGTTTTAGAATTTTTTCTGCATGAACCCATTGAGGAAAAAATTCAAGTTATCATTAATTATTTGGGCTTAAAAGGTTAGATTTCTCAAAATGAAAGTTTATCATTGTGGTTATTTTATCCTTTTAGTCATTTTTACAGATCCTTTTATCATCTTTTCAACACTAGCCAACATTACTTCCACTGATGAGAAACTTCTTCTCTTTGAATAGCATTTGTACCCCACACTCGTCCAAGAGCGTGAATCTGCAGATAGATTTTACTCAGATTCCAAGAATTTTGTTTAAATTTTGTGCTATATGTATGTACACCACCCTGCATAATAATTCAGTTTTCAAAGTAGATCCAAGTTATTTCACCATCTCCAGCCTCTTAAAATGACTGCTGCCCTCTTTCTAGGACTCAACCAGTCAAGTATTTGGGGTTTCATCACCAGCTCTGCTTCAGTCTCTGCAGAAAATAAATATTCATTGCTTATCTTAGCCAGTGCCCTTTGAGCCAACCCAGACAATAGATCTGTGCTTTTTCAATTTAAAGCACAAAATTCACACCAGTTAAATCAGATTGGGCAAAATCCTAAGACGAAAATACTAGCATTACATCCAATTCCAGAGTTATCTTCCTCCTGGTTTTGAAAAGTGCAATTGCTATTTTGATGAGTAACAGAAAATAAGATCCCTGATCATTGTTAAAGATGATGACTGATTCATAGAAAGCACAGTCTCACAGGAAAGGGAAGTTCAGACATCTCCATAGCCCCAGTCATGACTTCTCTCCAAGGGCTGCTTCTAAGTGCTGCTGAGAGTCGCCATCACCATAGCCCAGGGGGATTGTCCAAGAAGGAGATTCCATGAACTGTGAAAGTTCCTTAGCGTTTGCTATAAAGTATTTAGAAGTGTTTCATTAAAAAACGTATGGAGTGCTAACGGTTTGGCTGAGCACTTGATGTATGTAACACAAGCTCACTCCATGAAATTGTTCTACTCTACAGCAAGTGAATCCGAGGTTTTGAGAATTTGAAAAAGTTGTTCAAGATAAGATTTGGACCTGGAAGAATCAGGACTAAAATTCAAGCATGTCAGATGCCAAAAGGGAGTCTCTTACCCAGAATGTTATTCTGTCTCCTTTTCTTCCATTTACCTTCCCGCTTTAGATGTCCTCTTTACTCCTCATCTAGAATGGAGAATGTCACTAAGTGAGCTAACCTGCAGCACTTCCTACAGGAGAGAAGAGGATCTGCACAGAAACCACTTCTGTGAATATCAGATTCTCAAGCTTGATGTTCAGATGAACTTATTGTTGAGGGCAACTGTGTATGTGTGTGTGTGTGTGAGAGAGAGAGAGAGAGATAAAGAATGCACATACACAAAGCATGTCTTCACACAGTAGCATATCACAAAAAATATCTCAATACATATGTATGCAAATGCAAGCTCTACTTCCTACTAATTCTCTTTTTAGAAATACGAGTGAGCTTTAGTTTAGATAATAAATATTCCTAGGGTTCATAAATCTCGTATACATGCAGCACAATCTTGCTATTCAAACCAATTAATAATTTGGGGGTAAAAGTAAATAATCATCATGGTTCTGGCTTTTAAAGTAAATCTATTTTTCACATTGCATAATTCTAAATAAACTGTGAGGAGTCAGATTGGCAAACACTCTCATGCAGTTTCTTTCTGTGCCAACGTTGCGCATGCAAGGGGCCCTTGGTGTGTATGTTGATGTTGGCCAAGTTCATTGCTGTGTGAACATGTGCACGTTTCCAAACCTGCTGAGGGGGAGTTTGCACCTGACAGGAGGGGAGAGTGTTCCCAAGCTTTAGTGCATCTGTTGAGGGAGAGTGAAGTGAAGTTCTGCAGAGAGATTTACTTTTCAGCAGATGCCCTGAGAAATCCAAGGAACAGCACACAGAACAGAGATCTCATTTGCTCACTTCTTGTTTTCTGACTCCCACCTACTTTTCTGTGTAATTTTCTGCCCAGGATGAAAGGTAAAAAAAAAAAAAAAATCCTTTTACATTGCTATATGCCAATTCCCACATGTTCTGCTTCTTGCTAAAGAAATAAAAAAGAGATCAAATGAGAAGACTGCAGAATACACATATGTTACCAAGCCACATACCAGAAAATGCCTAGGAAATATCCAGAGCTCTATTCGAATGGCCAGAAAAAATGAAATACTGGGACATATCTCATGGTTTTTTAAACTGCATGCTTTTGAATGGACATAACTTTTCAATCCTTATGCAATGTCATTATTCCCAAACCCCTTCCAGAAATATATAAAATGAATTTTCTGGATTCAACACAAAGATCACTTCATTCAAGTTCTTGTTCAAATGTCAAAACTCCAGAGTGGCTTTTGCGAAATATACTATCTCATATGCCACCCAACACCCCCATCATCTCCTATCACATTTGTTTCTGGTTTATTTTTCTGAATGGCAACAGTTACCACCTGACCCTTGACAATGTATCTTCTGTTCATTTATTCGTTTTTTTTTTCTCCTTCTGGGATGTGTGTGCCATGGATGGATTTAATTGGCCACTGTACCACCATGACTTCAGCAATCCTCTGCACCTGATAGGGACTTAATAAATATTTGTTGGGTTGAGTGTCTGTGAAAACAAGCCTGGCCATATGGAGCCGGCAGCAGTTGGAGGACATGCTATTTTCTGATGTCATTTGTTCTCACCTAATTCTGCCCCCAGGGAACTTTTCAGGGAGGCAATAGTCCAAGTTTCTTCCGCTTCTTTCTTCTGTTCTCTGTGTAGTCAGCACAAAGGATACGTGAGTTCGATTTGCAGAGAAATGCCATAGATAGAAATGAGAATGTCCCCTCAACTTAAAATGGCTGAGCATGTTTTGAAAGTGTTTTATGAACTGGAAACCTTCCTAGGAAGTATTCCACCGCAGCCCCGTAAAACCCTACACCCTGCTGGAATGTCATCCTGTTAAATTTGGCAGTGTTTCCTTCCTCCAGTAATGCGTTCAATTCATGTTTTCATTTAAGTTTATACCCAGATACAAATCCATGTCTCAGCCATAGGCACAGAGTCGCGGAGTCCCTGGCCCGCAGCGTGAGCGCTACAGGCCGGGCTGGGAATGAGTGCCTGTTTCTCCTTTGCACAGGGGGCTCTGTGGCCTTTGCTGTCCTGTGCAGTCTCAGTGCCAGGCCCCATGGAGGCGACGGGCTAAGTGGCTTCCAGCTTCCCTCTCAGTGCAAGCTCGTCTCCCAAAGCCGCTCTGGATTTCCTGCGGTAATCCCTTTGTGTGTCCCTCTCAAAAAGAAACAATAATTGCTTATGTTTTTTTCCCAGAGGAGAGTTCAAGAGCACAAGTGGTTTTAGTTAGGGACTCAATAAACACTTTGGCAGGCATGAGCACAGCCGGGTGGAAGGACCCAGGGCTTTTCCCAGTTCTAGTTGAAGGCAGATATTTTCACATGAGTAAAACGGGACACAGTCAATAGCATGAGGGCCACCTCTGTCCCTGGAGGTCACATCAGGTGACTAAAATCTAATACCTGCTCACTCCCCACCCCACAATCTGGTGACACTGGGGACTAAACCCAGGGCCCTTTGCATGCTGGACAAGTGCTTTAGCACTGAGCCACACTCCAGTCCCCAACTGCCTATTACTATTTATTTATTTACTTTGGTACTGGGGATTGAAAGCAGGAGTGTTCTACTACTGAGCCACATCCTCAGCCCTTTTAAAATGTATTGATTTTTTTTTTTTTTATTTGAGACAGAGTCTTACTAGGTTCCGTCGCTGGCCTTGAACTTGCGATCCTCCTGCCTCTGCCTTCCCAGTTGCTGTGATTCCAGGTGTGCACCACCACACTGGTTCTCACTGGCAGTTTTTCTAAATGGCATTATCAGGGTGGGGATGTGGCTCACTGGTGGAGCACTTGCCTAGCACACACAAGCCTGTGGGCTCCATCCCCAGTAACACACACACACACATACACACACTCATACACTCACACACGGCATTACCAATGAATTCTTGTTTTTGCAACAAACATGGTAACCGTGCCAGCAAGAGCACACACTGTGCAGGCACTGCGTCTCCTTGACTGCAGGGACTCTACCCTGCCTGGACCCACTCCGTGCTTTCCTGTAGCATTCTGAGCTGCCTGTCACATAGAGTCTTCACTGAGAGAACTGCAGCCAGCCCCACGCTTCCCCAAGCCAAATGTTCAGAGATCACTCCAGGTTTGTAGAAGAAAAGTCAGATAAGAACAAGGTTCCAAACAAATGGAGGAAGGTGGTGAAATAAAAGTAAAAATAAATAATAAGTAATAAAAGCATTTGCTTTCTTCATGTTCAAGATAGCCAGCTAATTCTCTCTCTCTCTCACGTATACACACACATTCATATTTCAGGAGCCCTTTTGCCTGGCTGCAGATTTGTAACTCTAGACCTCCCAAGTCAGAGGATGGAAGCCAACGGCACAGATAACCTCAGATCTCAGCATCAATAGTCCCACCGCTTTTCCTGATGCCAGCAGAAGCAGATGACAGGGCTCACTTGGAGCAGACAGACCCCCTCAGTAGATAGATGGCTATGCGATGCTACGGGCCATATTTTCTTTGTGTGTGAATTTGGTACCAAGTGATGACTTACGGGGCCTGCTCTATTAAAAAGCAGAGTGACATTTCCATTCTTCCCTTAGGGAATTCTTTTCTAAACCTTCATTTGGTGCCATTTCCTAGGGATTAGTATGTCACAATTTGGCATAAAATTGCATGTTTTCCGAGCATCCCATAATAGACTGAAATGTACATGTATGAATTCCTTTAATATGATAGTTTTTATACCAGTGTAACTCATTCCTTAGTCAATCAATTTGTTCATTCAGCAATTATTTATTGAACACCTACTAATTTTAAGTATCTGGCCAGAAGCCGGCCACTGTGAGACAGCATAAGTAATACAAATTCTTTGGCATGTAGTAAAGATATGAGGCTAATATGAGAAATAGTCATTAATACAAACTCAATATAATGCATGAGAAATCGTACATAAAAGTAATTTCAGGCCCTAAGGTATTTGGTTTAAGGCATATTCTCTACAAGCAGATTTTATTTTGCGTATTCAAATAATTCTTGGCATTTCGAATAGTTACATTTTAAGTTGTCACTTCTCAGCCAACATGCAGGAAGTGGCTTTGCTTTTAAACACTGTGATTCCTGGAGAGCTTTGATGTATGGTGACATCAGAGTGCCTTCACAAGAATCTGTTTCAAGTCCAAGAATGGAAGCGATGGCTCCATTTTCTGGGTCACGCCTACAGGTGAGCTGCACATTGCCTGGAGCCGCTGAGAGGTGGAAGTTCACAACCTGGGCCCAGATCTGAGCGATGGGTTCAGACAGGAGCAGAAACAAGAAAATAACTACCCTAGGAAGAGCCACTAGAGAAACCACCGAATTTTCTTCTGTTTCTAACAAAAAGAAGGCCCTATCAGACTGTTAAGATATGCAGCTGGTGATTACATGAAAGAGGGTGGGAAGAGAGAGAAAAGGTGAAGAAAGAACTTAGCAAGAGCTGTGGATGAACCCAGCGGAGGTGGGAGGGGGGGACAGCCTCAGCCAACCTGTGAGCCGTAGAGGGGGGTGGCACTCCAACTGAGCTGGGAGAGGTCAATAAATCACCACCCTTATCTTGCAAACAGAGCCTGTGACTTCAAAAATTAGCTCATTTATTCTGCACAATTAAATTTATTGAAGTGTGACAGAAAAAGTTTAGCAGGCGGTGAAGCAGAAAGCAGCCACAGCCCAGGCGAGCTTCGGAGTGAACGGCACAATTAGTTGATTTTCATTTTATTTATCAATATAATTATTGAATTGTATTTATCCTTTTCCACAGATTTCTACAATTATTACCACTCTGGCCTCCAGGGAAAGAATTAGTTTAAATTTTCCGTCTAAGCTAATGTGATTATGGAGTTGCTAATAAAAGGAAAGTTCTTTAAAGTGTTACACAATCTTGTATTCAATGTCACGCCCACCACCGGGCTTGGAAATCCAGCCCCTTTTCATGTGGATGTGGTAAATTGAATTTAAATTCATGAATATGTCGAATTCCTCAGGAAGGGACTGATCTGGGGATGGCCGGTGCCCTCCTCTGTGGGACAGGAAAGCAGGCAGAGATGCATCTTGTGTTTAAAATTAGAGATTATAAGGTTTGTTTTGGTTTTGAATAAGATGAAAAAGAAACCCTTAAATATTGTCTGACTTTTATGAAGTTTGAAGAAGAAAGACAAGCAGAGCCAATGGGCTGCTTGCTTTTGGTTTTTTTCAAACCTTTTCCAGTATCCAGCATTACACTGTGTCCGAGAAGTCACTTTGAAAAGTGAACACATAAAGATTGGTAGGATATAACTCATGCTCTAGAGAGGAGATGGAGGGAGCTGCCCTGTGATTTTGGAAACCCAGTTTATCCCGTCAAGTAGCCTTGTAAGAAGAATATGGCAGCTCTCTGGGTCTGAATTGTCTTCAGACTCCTGGGTACTCAAGTACAGCCCTCCTACACAGTTCAGTAACAACTACTCCTCACAGGAATCTCAATACCATTCATCCGGACTCTTGGTTGAATTTTGTTCACGTGTGCATCTGAGAGATGCTCCATTTGTTATGGAGGAATGAAGGCAACTCAAGATCACCTTCTAATATACTTAACAAGTTACAAAAATTCCAATGAGATCTGTTAAAGCAGCGGTTTTCAGGCTTAGAACCTGTAATGGATATGGGGAACATGGTGAAATGAAGATCCCCCAGGTCCTATGCTCAGGAGAGGAACCTGGCTCGTGTTGTTAAATCAACATTTCATTGGTCGTGGCCTTGGATCCAGCTTCAAGAAATACTAAAAGAGCTAGTAAATCTTGAATTAGAATGTGGAGGCTCTTCCAACGATTAGCAGTACTGTGACCCAGAAAGCGTAGAGAATTTGACTCACAGGCAAAGATGAGAACAATAATTCGGATCCCAAGAAGAGCACCCAACACACAAACTACAGCAGGAATTATTCTGCCACACGTTCATTTGAGATAATTTACCCAGTGATAACTGAGTTTTGATAGTCCTCATGGAAATACCTAACACTTACTGAGTCTCGATTATGGCCCCAAATAATCCTTTATTCCCCTTTCTTTTCAATTCTGCGATTTAATCTATCAGCAAGACCTGCTTCAAAAGAAAATTTCTGCCTCCCACCCCTAGAAAATGACTTGCTTCTTCTGCATCTAAAATATATCCATAACCACCAGTTAAAGCCCATTATCCCTCACTTACCTTGGAGTTTTACGCTTCTGGAGCTGAATGGGTAAGAGAGAACTAGATGTTCCCATCAGTGAGATGGCCAAGGGCCAGATCCTGGAGGCCCTGTTGGCCCTTGACTTTGGATTCTATTCTAAATGTCATGAGGTGACCTGCACATCAAGATCTGATTCATCCTTTAAAAAGGCTCATTTTGGTGGCTAAATGGAGCATGTGTCATAGAAAGTACAGATGCTCCTCCACTTACAAAGGGGTTACATCCTGATAAACCCATCCAGAGTATAAAAATGCAGTAAAAAATGCATGTAATTGCCTAGTTAACATCACAGGTTAGCAGCACATTGCACTGTGGACTTCCTGTTGCTTCCCAGCGTGATCATCCCAACCACAGCTGGGAGCTCTGTCTCGCTGCTACAGCTCAGCATCCCCAGAAAGCATCCTACCATCTACCTGCAGGCCAGGAAAAGATCAAAATTCAGAATTTGAAGTATGGTTTCTGCTAAATGATTATTACTTCTGTATGACTGTGAAGTCAAAAATTGTAAGTTGAACATAGCGCATCAGGGACAACCTACGCATGAAAAGAGTCCAATATGAGATTAAGAGCTGGGATCACAGGACAAGATTGAGAAAAATCCCTAGTTCCTGGGTCGCTGCCAAATAAACAGATCTCCAAGGGTTTAGGGGAGGTTTCCCCTTTAATGACCCATTCCTTTTGTGATGCATGAACTACCTTTGATATCATTGTACCTAATTTTTAATTTTGCCACTATAACATAGTTTTGAGCTATATACTTTAAATTATATTTCCAATGGTTACAAAGATTTAGCTATCATTTTTCACCCCCTATTTTCTGAGAGAGTCAAGCAATGAGCTGACTGGTCACATGACATGGAGAAGACCCACAATTTGGGCAAGGATATGGGGCTCTTTCCACAGAACTTATGTCTATCACACATAAACTTCCACCATCCTGGCACCAAGACAAGTTTTCTTCGGTGTCAAGCCAGTCACCTTCCAACTTTCCCATTCTAAGGGGTGGGGGTGCGGGGGGTGGATACAGAATGTGCAAGAGTCTTTGCAGGAAGGCCTGACTCACCTCTGTGACCACAGCACCTCTTCATAAAAACAAAGGGGTTAAAATCATGCACAGGTGGCATAAATCTGCTTCCTCTAAAGTGAAATAGAGAGGACCAAGTATTTCATCTCAAGTTAAAAGATTGCAACAAGATGGAGTCTACACGTGTATTTTCTAGTGTTCCAGTTGTATCCCCAACCCAGGGCTATATGACAGTTTGCACATGTGCACAAATTTCAAACACAGCTTTCACACCTGTAAGAGAGCAAGTTAAATGAATACTCATTGTTCAGTTTGAGAGTAGCATTTCCCCCAAATCTTTGCTTCTGTGGCTGACAGCTTGAAATCTTGAAATTGTGTTTGGTTAATCCTCATTTAACCTCTTTTAATAACACCCAACATCAAATGCACATGTTGAAATTTCCAAGAAATGGCCATTTTCTTTGGAATTGGGTTTCCCGGAAAAATCCGTCATAGATTTTATAGCCTGGATTGTCAATAAACCAGATCTTTCCTTTCATTAGGACGATTGCTTTCATGGCACATCCTAAGGCAGGGGATGATAACTCTCCCCAAAGAATAGGTTAGGAGTATATGTATTGGGTTACAGATCCTTTTAACAATCCCAGATTCCCTCAGTTCCAATCCAGCTGAAGACCTAGTGGATTTCCAATGGTCAGGCACCCACACACAGATTTAAAAATATTCTCCGGTAGTTCTGATGCATCAGTAAGTTGCCTATAGTCTAAGGAACTAATACCATTCTGACCTCTGACATGATAAGGAAATCAGAAATGGGGACCCAGCCCACTAGAACCAGCTAGCTAGAAAAACATTAGAAGTTCAGATGGAAAGGCAAATACACACAAGAAAATAACATGAGCCCTTAGCAGGGTAATGTACCCCATCGTGTCAAAAATGAAATAAAACTTAGAAAAATTAGTTCATCTAATTTGCCTCTGAATAGAGAAACCCAAAGGAAAGGCTTGCTCAAGACCGCCTGCGGAGTCAGCAGGGGCCTGGGAGCTGTTTCCAGGCCAGGTCTCCACTCTGCTCCCCACTTGGAGGACGGGGAAGTGGGTTTCCAGGACAGTCTGAGTGTAAGAAAGGGATTGGAAAAGAGAAAAGAAGATCAGAAAAAGAACTGGCAGTAAAATGGAGAGTGAGGCCTCTCCAGAGCTACACTGTCTGCTCCTTCTTTGGGTCTGGCTGAGGTGTGGCTAAGCTTTGGAAGCATCCCCTAAGGTTCAGGTCCTGGAAGTTTGGTCCCAGTGTAGTGATGCTGAAAGATGGTGGAATCCTTAAGAGGTGAGGCCTAATGACTTTGGAGGTGACTGTCCATGGGGGTATGTCCTCAGAAGGGAAAAACTCTGGTATGGAAGAGTGAGTTCTCGTGGCAGCGGACTGAGACATTATAAGGCCATCCAATGTTCTTGACCTCTTCTGCTTCTCCACCATGTTGTGAAGTAGTGTGTGGGTTGTGGGTGGAGGGGTTGACCAAAGGCTGAATTGATAGAACTGCCTGCTCCTCATCTATCAGCCTCCAAAGTTGTGAGCAAAACAAACCTCTTTACTTTATTAAGCACCTACTCTCAGGTATTTTGTTATAGCAACAGAAAATGATAAAGATCTGGAGTTGGCTTGATCTCTCCTTTCTATTACCCATATTAATTACACAGAACAATGGACTTCATTGTAGAATACTCATATAAGCATATAATGTATTTTGATAATTTCTACCCCATTATCTCCTTTATTCTCCCCCTGCTGATCCTCTTCTTCTTTTCTATAATTGTCTTCCTTCTACTTTCATGTTGTTGGACCCCCTTCTTGATCTAGCCACTGGCTTAATTTTTCCTCTGATGCACACGGAAAAGACAATGAATAAATGCAAACTCTAATTTTGTTCTGCCCGTTTTGCTATCTGGGAAGCCAGGAGGAAGAAAGCTGGGTTAGTTTTATGTGTCTGGGTTTCTTCTTTTGAGAGCTATAGAATAAAAATTGAACTTTGAGGTAATAGTCTCCACTAAAAACAACGTAGTCATGGATAGGTTCATTCACCTTGAACACCAAATGGGAAGTTCTCAGAGTTTGCCATTTTAACTAGACTGTTAGGACACATAGCTATCTATCTGAGTATCTTACAGGAAGTGAGGCTAACAGCCATCTGGGCAATAGCTTGATTATTAGGAGACAAACGGAGTTGCTCTCTAAGGTTGGATTCACAGCTGCTATGCCGTAGGTCTTGTTCTAGACATTTCATGTGCTCTCCATAGCTTAACCACTGCCAGAGCCCTATGGGTAAAGCTTTGCTCTCCTGATTTTAGAGATGATGAAAAAAGAAGCCAAGTTGGGTAGTTGGATGGTTAAAAAGTTCAAGAGCTGGCTTTAGAGTTCAGCTCTAACCCCAAAGCCCATTTTCTTTTCTTTTTTTATGCACCAAGTACGATGGGGCTATTATAAATATTAGAAAATTTTGACAATTTCAGCTACATAGCCAAGAGAATCATTAAGTAAAATCTTTAGAGATCTTAAAAGAGATCCTTTATTTCTTTGCAGAGTATCAATAGATAGCAGTTTTACCCCTTCTGCAGAAAAAATGTGTTCATTCTTCTTGAAGTCATTTTCAGTCTTGGTTCCTTGGCCAACTATAATGCCAAATCGTAAATGGCTATTATCCTTGTCTCCACTAAAATTATCTTTCTTTAGCCTTGTTTGGTAGAAGCTATTGTACGCAAATTCAGCCCAGAAAGTTTGGTCCAGATAAATGAAATGACACACCCAGGAGACACTTCCTCCACCAAGAAGTTGTGTAGTAGTAGAACATTCACCGGCGCCAGAGCACGTCAACCAGAGAGCCGTCATTACAGTGAAGTTCTGGAGCACATGCTCTATATAGTCAGTCCTTCTAGGGTGTTCTCAGCCCTCAGCCCTGCTCTCTTCTCCAAAGGGTGACAATAACTATCATCTCCTTGTTGAGGTTCTTGCCCCAACTATTACAATGTGCTGACTTTCTTATCAGTGGACCATCCCCCAGAATCTTTTACCCAAAGAAACTATACCAAGTAACTAAAAACAAGTCATTTTGCCTATTTGCTCACTTTAATGCTGATAGCTTAGCGACTACACCTTGACCCGCACTTAGGGCTCAGCAGGCACAGGGCATTTTTTTTTTCACGTTGCTCAATCATCAGCGAGCTCATCAGCCACTGTGACTTCTTTTTCCCCTGCCCGCCCTCCCTCTATACTCCTTTATCTTTCTTCCTTCTTCCCTTCCTTTATATGTTAAGGCTTAGGTTCGGCGTGTTGAGTATTTGCACAGGACACAGGCACCCAAGTGGGAGCCAGAACGCCTGAGTCCCAGCCCGCGGTGCTGCTGGCCCCCAGTAGGAAGCCTAGGGCTCAGAAAAACACCTCCCGCAGGAGGGAGGAGGGAGGTCATGGTGGCAATGCTGCGTCCTCTGTCCCCCAAATAACTGAGGTCACTCCGATTTTATTGAAGATTGGGGCAAGTCTGAATCAGGTTCTGTCTTTTTCTCACAAAACAAAAACAAAAACATAAAACAACAAAAATAATAAACTTTTGGGTTTATTTCTTCCCAACCAAATTATTAGATGACCTGAAGATTTAACAGGTCTGTTTTTCTCTAAATCATTTCAGAAAGCATTTTTTTAAAACAAAAAATAAGGCATACTTTTGATAAATATTAGTTAATTGTAAGTAATGTTAGATTCATTTTTTTCTTATTACATTGAATGCACCTGAAGGAAATTTCATGGGCTTGAGCCAACTGCCTTTGCCTGCTGTACTTTGAAGACCTGGGTAGGTGTGACCTTCAGTCACATTTCCCATGTTGTACCCATTAAAGAAAAGTTACAACCTTTTTGGAATTTTGAAACCCTGTAGTTCCTGAGGTGTCACTGCCTCTCCCTGTCTGGGTCATACCTCATCCGTCCCCTGGGACAAATGGACTTGATACAGGGGGCCCTCTTTCTTCTCCAGAGGTAAACAGCTCTTACTATTAGATCTTTGTGTTCCATTATAGACACTTTGGGGGCTCCTGAGACTCATCCAGAGCCCCAGGAGAGAGTAAAACACAAAAGATGAGGAGGAGAATCCCTGAAGTGTTATCTTTTCCAATTCCAGCCCAGGGAGGAGAGGATGATGGAGAGAAGGGAGGAAAGAAGAAAGGGAGAGAGAGAGGGAGGGAGGAAGGGGGAGAGAAAGAGAGAGAAGGAGGAGGAGGAGGGAAATGAGAAGGAGAAGAAAAAAGGAAGACAGGGAGGAAAGACTAAAAAGAAAAAACGTTTTTGTTAATTTTTATTTGTAGCCAAATTTACACACACAAAGCAAAGGGGAAAGTTGACATTAATTAGGTGATTAAATTAGGGGAAGATAAGACTTTGAAATAGGGCCGAGAACTCTGTGGTGTCAAAGGCCATCCCATTAGGCTGACTCAGAATACGGTCATTTGGCTAAAGAGCAGAGAGAAGCAGGGCAGCAGAGCTGGGCGAGGCCAGAGGAGGCGAGGAGCCTGGAGAAGGTGCAGAAAGCAAAGGTAGCCAGGGAGCAGCCTGTAAGGATGGAGAAAAGCATCACCAGGAAAACCATTTCTTAGAACCTTATCAATCTGCTGAATCTTTTCAGAAGCTTTAGTAGCTATTTCTTTATTATGGTTGATACAGGACTTCATAATTCATAAACTCCCTAAGACCATAATCTGAGTCTCATCTCTCTCTTGAAATCTCTCTCCAGAATTTTTAACTAGGTTGTTTATTTAATGTTGATCAATGTATTATTATGATCTAAGGACATGACTTGCTTTCACAAGATATAAAACAACATAAATTTCTTTGCTGCATTAATAAGGAAAATGGTTCATTAGGTCTACCTAATTTATAATAATAATCAGCACCATTTATATGGGCAGTGATACTCCAGGTATTTTGAAAAGACCAAGGCCTTCTAAATTATAATAATGATCATGCACTCCTCTCATTCTGGTCTTCTGCTTATTCCCAACTAACCAAATCTGATCTCTAAATAAAATGACATTAGGTATGCACATCAGGAAAGGCTCTCTCTGCTCACATCAGTATCCCACGCACAAATCTCAAAAGACTGAAACGAAGAATCTCTTGGAAACTCCACCATCACTAGCTCAACATTCTACATTTTTGCATTTGCTCAAAAATCTAAAATTAACATGCTCAAACGCAAATTCCCCTCCACTTATGTAGAATGAGGAAAATGTTGTCCATCGTTGTGGAATAACAAATCTATTGCTTTTCTCATAAAACCAAAACCCATTCACAGGCATGTATTTATTTTTCCTTTGATAATGTATGTTTTGCTGATAAAGTTCCAGATTAAGCTATTTTACATATTATCAAAAAATCTGGTCATGCTAACATTCTGTTTTTGCATGTTTTCTTGGACCTATTACAAGACACCAAACCAAAAAAAAAAAAAAAAAAAGACTTACTAGTAAAAGGAAACTAAATTTAGAATTTGACAAGTCGTTTCTGTACTATCAGTATAAAAATACATAACAAAATAAAAATTCTTATACTGGTCTATTCCCTATGGAGATCTGGCTGTCCCCCACCCTAGTGCCGAAACTATTGAAACAATTGCTTTTAACTCAAATATTGCAGTTTTATTTTCATGAGTACCATAAATTTGTCCATTTCTTTATAACTATAGATAAATGTTACTGACTTGTGTGGTATATGCATTTTGAAATAAGAATAATATTCTTCTACTCTCATGTATATGTTCCTCTGTAAATACACTTTCACAAATATCACTCGTTCTCATACTGAACTTATGAATTAAATTATTTTGCCCATATTACAGAAGAGAGACCAACAGAGTTGCAAAGTGACTTGACAGAGGTCACAAAGCTAGTATGAAGCAGAACCAAGATTACAATCTTTTTCTGCCTAAGCTGCAGCCCCTTCCTTCCAGGTACTAAGAACAGACACAAGTACTGGTTCTCCCCTTCAAAAATCTTATATCCCAACTGGGCTATGGACCTTCCTGTCTAGGCCAGGTTTCCTGAACCTCTTTCCTTTCCACTGTTTCTTTGGTTCCTGTCTTCATTTTAAGATGCATGATGTCATCCAGAGTAGGAACGTGGGTCACACCCCTCAAGCTGATTGGCCCATTGCAGGAGCTGATACCAGGGCTCCACTCTGAAAGCAAGTCAGCTGCCTCCAGCCAACATGGAATTAAAACGACGGTCTTCTTCAACACCTCCATCCTTAAAACCGGGCTTCTCCTTTGCTGTAGAGTCCTCTTCAGGATGAAGAGAAAGTATGGATAGGTAGAAAGTTGAATTTGAGCTTCTAGACGATTCCTTGCACTGTTTTCCTTAAAAGGTCAATTTTCTTTTTTCATAGGTACCATATAAAGAAATTTAAAATTGATATGAGGCTACTAGACTTTCAGGAACACTTTTACTTGAATTTACTTAACAAAATTTACATAGCATTCTTTCTTAGATAATATAAACTACTTCTTGGCCTTAGAAAGGTTTACTATAAATGTGTGTTTTTACCCTTGTCTAGACAGTGAAAGGTTCTAATACATTACAGTATCATTTATTTCTATCTCATCTTACATGCTGTTAATACATATTCTAATTACATATACATATTCTATTTATATATTATATGTTCATACGTGTGTGTGTTTAAACCGCATAGACATAATTATAAACATCTTACATAGTCAACATCATTTTGCATCTTTACTTCTGGTGTTGCTCTTCATCCTTTTGGTAGTTCTGAAATTTTTCTGGGATAGATGCTATTTGGGTAGAAACACTTTGGAAAGAGTTTAACAGTTTTTAAAAATATTTAATATAAATTTCATAATATAATTTTAGGTCATATAAAATGTCTTCCTAAATGTACCTTATATATAAGTTAAAATAAACTTAATGTGCTTAATAAACATAAAGTGGCTCTAATTTCACTTATCCATATCCACTCAAGATAAAGTAAAGGCGGGCTGGGTTTGTGGCTCAGTGGCAGAGTGCTTGCCTTGCACATATGAGGCACTGGGTTCAAACCTCAGTGCCACATTAAAAAAATGAATAACCCAAATAAAGATATTATGTCCATCTATAACTAAAAAATGTTTTTAAAAAAGATGAATTAAAGGCCATGCCTGTATAAAGATCTGGATGGGAATGCTCAGAGTAACTCTGTTCACAGTAGCCAGAAAGTGGAAACAATGCAAAATATCCAACAAGTACTGATTGGATAAACAAAATATGTATATCCCTACTATGAAGTATCATACAGTAATGAAAAGTAATGAATTCCTGATACATGCAATCACATGGAATAATCTCTAAATTATCATGTTAAGTGAAAAGAGCTAAGCACAGAAGACTACCTTCAGAATCCATTTATATGAAATGTCCAGAAACAGTAGATTGGCAGATGCTTGGGACTAGGGTATATGCAAACGCACACAAGGACAATTCTGGATAATAAAAATGTTCTGAAGTTCACTTCGGTGACAGTTTTCCAGCTCCATAAATTTACTAAAAGTCATTGAGCATAGATAAATTTTACAGTGTGTAAAGTATGCCTCACAAAGCTGCTCTAGTGGCCATTCTGCAAATATGAAAAGCATCATCCAAAATGTGGCTCAGATGTTGAGATCAATGGTGCCACATCCCCACCAGGAGGGTGTGAACAGGTTTAGTGCTCACCAAGGGAGGTTCTCCGCGGGCAGCTGGACAAGATTCCCAGGTTGTACTGGACGTGGCTGGGAGGGGAGAATGGCCACCGACTTGGGGCCTTCCCTGTGGTTAGGTGGTGGACAGGGGTGAGGATTCCCTGTCATGGCGTGGATTTGCCTGGCTGGAAATTCCTGCAGGGGCCCGAGAAGGGGCTATCTACGTTTATAATCAGCTTTCCCACATGTAAGGCCAAAGGGTGTCTGAAAAAGGAAAAAATGGAGTCAGACTTCTAATTTCAGCTGTTGAAATTTATTTTCCACTAGAAAATCGACTTCTTTCTCAAGGTGCATATTTCCTTCGCACACCACGCTGGAACCCACCTGCGCACCTGACTCTACAGCACATGCGCGGTCCCCCTCACTGGATGGTGGACTGCTTAAGAAAGGTCTTCAATGCCTCACTGCTCAGAGTGGTTGAAAACAGGGGATAGACCCTGTGGAGCGAGGAAGAGGGAAGAGCCAGGTCCCTTGAGGACAGAATCTCACCCTGAGCGTTCTTTATCCATCCCCTCAAGCTGTAGAGTTCACTCCATCCTCAGTGATTTCATTTATTAAGCCAAAGAAAATAGAAAAGTAGTAGTTTAATAAAAGTGGAGTTCATATTCTTTGTTACCAAATAGGCAACTTCATATGAATCTTATTTTTTTCTAAGACTATGAATCATACATATTCCTATGCTGTATTTTAATATCCTTAATTCTTGCCCTTCTACTTTGCTTCTCTTCACACACACACACACACACACAAAGAAAATCAGATGATGCTGGGTAGACCCTGTACCTTGGTCTCTGATCTCTTGTCTTATAATAAGTTGCAAGTTCTACAATACCATCTTCAACCATCACCAAGCGCTTGTTTACTACAGAAAATTCCTGTTTACTGTTGTTCTGAGGAAATTGTGGATAGACTATTCTTTTAAGTGATTTGGTTTGGATATTAGCTTATACTTTATGATATTATGAAGCCTACTTGCATCTCCTGAAGAGGTGATCTGGATATGTAACCAGTTGGGCACATGCACAGCCATTACTGGGAGCCCTTGAGGATTGGGCCCTCTTCAGAACTAAGGCAGTGTGGTTCATCTCTGAAAATTTACTCAAAGCTGTTTTATTTCAGGCACTTTATAAGTATTATTCAAATTAATCTTCACCTTAACCCTCGCCCCCACTGACATCTGAGGAAATTGAGAAGGATAAGTGATTTGAGTTGGTGCCAAAAACTAATAAAAAGGAGAATAGGATTCAAGTCTAGGAATTTTGTCTTGTACCAGGGACTGAATCCTGGGGCACAAAACCACTGAGTCTTATCCTCACCCCTCTTTTAATATTTTGTTTTGAGACAGGCTAAGTTGTTTAGAGCCTTGCCAAGTTGCTGCGGCTGGCTTTGAACTCACGTTTCTCCTGCTTCAGCCTCCCAAGCTGCTGGGATTACAGGTGGATGCCACCACACCCAGCAAGTCTAGGAGTATTTTTCCTAACTCCAAAACTAACATTCTTGCTACCCTATTTATTGGCTTTATATTTCCAAATTCTACAGATTGGAGAGCTATTCTCAATACTGTGTCCTGTTCCACAAGACACAGAGAGAATGTGATCTTCAGACAGCTGCTCCATTATGCAGAAAAACAACACATTCAAACACTTTAGGTACTAAGCCTCAAACACTATCTCTACCTATAATATGCAAAAGGAGTCCCACATTTGTTTGAAATTGGCGCCACTGTGTGTGCTCCAGATGGCTATGTCTTAAATGCCCACAGGATCAGCACTAAGTACGTGGCCATGGGGGATTCACAAACATCCTGTGGCTTCCTCCTTGTCTGAAGCAGAAGACCAGATGTGCACACTAACTCTCAGCCTTCCCTCCTCAAACCTTTCCTGTGTTCCAGGCCTTTACAGCACAGAAATTTCCTCTTTGGACTAAGTTGCCTCTCACCAGAATTGAAACTTGTATCTTTCTACAGTATTCTCTAAAGATCGCAGAGAGGGATTATAGGAGAAATGTAGGAGGTGGGTGGTGGGGGCTACCGTGTGCATGTGTGCGTGTGTGCGTGCATGGGCATGTGTGGGCCACGAGGACAGTAAGCCCATTGCACAGGAAAGACGCTTGGCTGAGCTGCCACTCAGGAAAGTTTAAAGTGGTGGCATATTCCTCACGGTGTCTGCTCCCTTCCACGAGTAATGACTTAGGTGGACTTGATCTGTTTGGTCTTGGCTCCAAAATCCAATAATGTTTTTCAAAGAGATGCATTTGGAACTCTGGCTGAATGCCTGTGTCCATTTGACCTCCTTCTAAATTAGGATTCTAAGACAGAGCATCTTCTATATTTGTTGCTTCCATGATAGAATTGTGCATACTAGTTAAAAAAATCAGTAACAGGATTTATGAAGACCTCACTAAAGATGCATTTAATAAAAGTTGAAGGTGAGGGGCAACAACAATTTGCAATCTTCTTTTTCTCCTTATGGTTGTAAGCCTTCTGTCTTCACCAATCAGGGAGGGACACCGCGCAGAGATGCTATTAGGAGGACCATGAGCCACACAGCAGCTGTCATGGCACCTCACCGTAGCGGGCATGTCAGCAGAGGGTCCTCTCTGCAAGAACGGCTCTCCTTCCTTCAGAGAGTGCCGCTGACTCTGGGCTCTCAACTCTATTTTCTCTCCAGGTGTTGGAATCAAGGTTCACTATGCAAAACCACAAAGCCAAAGATTGAGTGCAAACATCGGTATTTCTCTGCAAAAGAGCACCAAATTTCTACTTCCCCTCTTTTCTACACCTTGTTTTTCTCTATTTGGACTTAATAAGTGGCAGGCACAAGTTCGAGGATTAGGGGCACAGAAGGGATTTTTGGAGCATGCTAAGGCTAATTACAAAACAAGCACATTAGCAATTTACATGTACATAATTATATATATAAAACAGATACATTTCAGGCAAAGGCTACTTTGTTATTTTAATTTCACACCAGCAGTAAAGACTAGAAAACCCAGGATTTCAAGCCCTTCCTGCTGGGCTGATGACTTAATTTATTTCTTTAATTTCTTATAACCCCACAAAAAATTATATTCTTTGGAGACCTCAGTAGCCCGAGTTCTGCATGTATTATTTGCTGTAAGAGATTAATGAGGTAGCTGAGGCAATTTCTAATGGAATCCCTTGGTTTTCTTCCTCCCGCCTCCTCTCCCCTGCTTACAAACTTGGTTGCCAATTCAGCATTATGAATCTGCTCAGTTTTCCTGGCATGGTTCACAGGGAGAGGGAGATAAAGTATAAACTGTAGGCTAAAAATGCAAAAGCCCTTTTTTTCCTGTCCTCACCCCACTTACGATACCAACTGACTTTCTCGTGTTGTATCCAGAATGTATGTTCACATTTGGCTCAAAACTCTCCATGTTGCCAGAATGTTCTAATATGTGACTTGGGACATTTCTGGAACCGGATTCATGCCCCATTTCTCCAGAGCACCCAAACTTTCAGAATACAGGAGGACATCATTATCACCCTTACTTTGTAATGTTACCTTTACTATATTCTAGTATTTTTGGTATTAGGACATGCTTTTAAACCACGATATCTGAAAGAAAAGTAAAAAGTAGTTCAAACCATTGCAAAAGACCTACAAGTTGTGTGTGGTGTTTGGAGGGAAGTCAAAGAGCTGTCCACTACTGATAATGAGCTGTAGCACTCCAGGTCTCTCTGTTCCAGAGAGCGGCCTTGAGGCTAAGCAGGGGAATGGCAGGGATTCCCAGTCCTGCCTCTTCAGAGTGGGGTCAGGTGACAGGACCCGAGAGAATGAGACAACTACCGAAGGAGTGCCATGAAAGAAAATTTAGAAATTCCAAAACTTCCTCTGCCTCTCATTACAAATTCAAATGACTACTGTAGCATAATCGTAGAGATGTAAATTGGGCCCTAAAAATGTTCTTGGGTAAAAAAAAAAGTTTACTACATGATATTCAGTGAAAAAAAGAGAAATACAAAACTGAGTCATAGGAACTCAAATACAAAAAAAGACAGAAACAAAGACAAAATATAATGAGAGAGAGAGAGAGAGAGAGAGAATTTGAAAAGAGAGGGGAAGTAATTAGGCCAAAATGTTAACAATGGGTGGTAAGGTTATCCATGGTTATTTGTTTTAATACTCATATTTACTAATATAGGTATTCTAAAGACAGTTTAAGGATAAGAAGATTTTAAGGACCTGAATTATAGCTTTAACTGCTTTATTATATAATCATTGCATTTTTCCCTATTTGTGCCATCTTGCCAAGAATTATTTTAATGTCCCTACTCTACCAAAATTCTCTCTTGTCTTTTGGAGGCTAGAAAATGGAGGCACTAGTGAGTCTGGCGATCTTGTAATTATCACCTAATTCTAGCTCAGTTAAGCTGAGTGGACAGTTTCAAGTGCTTATTACAGACAAGCTATCCAAGCAGGAAAGAAAAGTTTCTGGGCTAGTAAAGGACTGGACAGACCACTGTGCAGATAAGAGCATGGGTTGGTAAGATAACATTTAAGAGACCATTATCTGGGAGACAGTTAGCAAAGCAATTAGCAAGTTATGTGACCACCTTCCTCTCTTTAGAGGTAAGACCCCTGAGACTCGGCATTCTGAATCTCTTGAAATACAATACACAATATACTATTCCCCCCACGGGGAAAATCTGAAACATGGACTCCATGAGGCCAAGTGTAATTAATGTTTGCTGGTTGTATGCCGTGTACCAAACACACAAAAGAAAACCTATAATATTTTATATATTATCATAAAACACCCCCTTTGTATAATAATCAAAGTATGGCTTAGAAGTCACTTATCCAAAGACACATCCCTAAAAACTGTGTAATACACACATGAACCCTGAGCCTATGCTTTTACCCATGTTCTGCACCATCATACAGGGTATGATAAGGCTCAAAAGAATATCTAAAAGGTTGGTGGCACTAATGTAAAGCTAGAGTTCCTCTTAGAGAGAGAACTGGACCTTTGGTTAGGGCACCACTTCAATTAGTTTGGTTAGGTCAGGCCAATTTGGATAAGACAACGGTAGTATGGGGATTTAAGACATAGAAGTTTATTTCTCAGTGACATAATGGTCTCGGTTATACCTATTTAGAACATGGCTCTCCTCCACTTGATCACGCATGAAACCAAGTGGAGGTCACCTGCCATCTTCAGGATGTGGTTTCCAGTATGTAGCCACTCCAACCCTCGGGAAGTGGAGACAAGCATGGAGGAACATGCGTATGCTGGGAGGAGGCACCTGTCAGTTGACCTCGTGTTCTCCTGGGGGGAGCTGATTTACCCGTCCATACTCCCAGAAAGAGGACTTGAGTTAAAGAGGCCAATTCAGAGCAGAGTTTCAGAAAGCAGTAGAAATAGGCAAACGGAGTTACAGCCATAGGGGAAAGCCCTAGTCAGTTTGGAAGATAATGTGGGCATGTCCAGTTTTGTGGAGTATGAGATTTGGAGCACCCAGCCTTTTTAATGAAATATTCACTAAGGTTGAATCCAGAAAGCGGGAGCATTTCAGGTTACAAATGGCACAGACAGCTGCGGGACAGCAGAGAGATAGCTAAGCTTACAAGTAGAAACCCAGGCATCTTCATAATCCAACTCATCTTACCAGCTAGTTGTTTGATTTAGGGACAAAATTTTCCATTAGCTTGAGATTGCCTGTCCAACAGTTAAATTAGTAAATACTGCATTGCAAGGTTTGTTGACAAAGGAAATAAAGCAAGGTATGGGAAACGCACTTGGGCTTGTGAAATGGTACAGGAATGGAGAACAAAACTGGACCACTGGCTCAGAAAGCACAGAATGTGACCATGTCACTTTTGTTTGGGAAACATTAAGGGCTCGAGTGGAGGATTCAGGAAAGGACTACAAGCACTATGGGAGTAAAACTTTGGTTTCTTTGAGGATAAGGGAAAATATGGGTCCAAAAATTTGGTCTCACATTAGTCATGTATTGTAAAGGAATTTTGCCAAAATCTTGATCAATTTCTTTTACAATATCTGACATTTTGTGGGTGGGGAGACCAAGGATTGAACTCAGAGGCACTCGACCACGGCCACTGAGCCACATCCCCAGCCCTATTTTGTATTTTGTTTAGAGATAGGGTCTTACTGAATTGCTTAGCAACTCGCTTTTACTGAGGCTGGCTTTGAACTGGCGATCCTCCTGCCTCAGCCTCCCGAGCTGCTGGAATTACAAGTGCTCGCCACGGCGCCCAGCTATAATACCTGATATTCTCACCGGGTGAAAAGACTGCATTTAGGAGTACAATACACAGGAGAAGCTGAGCACACCTCCGATTTAAAATCCTATCAGCTACAAATTTTTCTTTTGTGTGTCTATGTGTGCACTAGGGCATGTGTGCTTTGAAATTATAGCTAATAGCTGCGATTGCTGCTTTTCCTTTAGAAATGGATTTTACTTGCTTTATGTTCTATGGAGCTAATTAAATACCAGAGAAATATGTTTACTATCTCAAGTTCCACACGCTTGTGAGGATTTTGTCATTGACTTTGGTCCAAACAGGACACCTTTGGAAACACAGCAACACTTAGCTGCTCTTGGAAGAGACTAATGAGTCATTAAAGTGTCAATATGGCTATTTACTGTACTGCCTTCATACTCTTGCCTTGCCAAGCATCATATACATCCCCACATCCTCAGCATTAGGAAATCAATTCACAGGTCCTATTAAGAGGCATTTTCCAGTAAAGGGCACATGGGACCTCTTGGTCCATTTCTTTGTGACTTCCTATGAATTCGTCATTGCTTTAAAAACAAATACCTTTCCCCAAATAGTCCTAATATGCAGAAGAGCACAAGGAGATCTGGGGCCCTGGTGAAAGCATTTCTATTGCCTTTCAAAAGCAGTACTGGAAATATGGAAAGGATACAATGTATCCAAGTTAGAGGACAGAAAAGGCTTCTAGAGAGGTGGGTTGCTCAGTAGAAGCAAAGCATCCTTTGCCTCAGAAGAAGCCTCCAGGAGAAAGAAGAGCAGGCATTAGATGGAGCTAGGTTCTTACTTTTGACAAAACTCCTTAAGAGAAAAAGGGACACTCTGTAGGACCCTAATCATCCATAGGAAAGGCTCTCAAAGTATCACGAGTCAACCAAAGCACTGTTACTCAGCATGCATGTTAACAATGAAAAAATACTTATTGCACATTTTTTTTTCCTGTGACAGCTGCTGTTCTAGGCTCGTAGAGAAACTCAGGGACGAAGAGGGCTTTGATCATGTCCAGCTTCTGGGGGCCTCATCTCAACCGCCCTCTCCTCTCCCACCCGAAATCACTTTGTGCTGTCGACCTCTCTTCATCCTGCCTCACGTCCCTTCTCTTGTCCCCATTCTCACTGCTACTTTCTAAAACCACAGAACCTGTCTTCTGAAAAATAGGAATTATGCTTCCAACTCGCCTCTCCATAATTCTTTTTTAACCTCACAGCAGTATGATTTGTTTCATATTAAAATATCATCATGTTTCTTTTCACGTCATTTATTCACTCACCGTGATCTATGTGAGCCATTTGCAATTTCTCTTTTGGGCAGTGAGATACTTTTTGAAAATAAAGAAACTAATAAGTGTTAAACACTTGGAGCCAACTGATATCACATCCCAATAACTAACTTCATGAATCAAAACTACTATAAGGTCAGTCCTGAGAACGCTGAGGTATTCTTTATTATTATCAAAACTCAGATTCATGCATAAACTTTCAGTCTTATAACAACCTCAACATCCAATTTTATTTCTGAGCTGTTATTGAATTTGGAGTAGCTAAAAATAAAACATATTATAATTCACAATGATAAAAACGTGAAATCAGCCACAGACTTTTAATAGTTCCTTTTGCAATCTCATGAAATATTTTCAATTAAATAGAAGTGACAGGAGAAGCTTCATTTTGAGGGTTGTGCAAAAGGATGTGAGTTGGCAGGACAAGCCAACTCTAGTTTGTTTGGTGGTTTCTTACATATTTGAGAGGGCTACTTCCATTTATTACAATTATTGAAACAAAGTATAACAATATAAAGTTCAAATCAACAGCCATAAAGTAGAATCAGGTCCAAGCTTCTAAGCACATCACCATGGCCGACATTAATCTTTTCCTGCATATTTTCTCCAATTTTGTCTCCTCTTCTTTATCCTCAAGCTCTATCCTCAACCAAATATTTCTGGTTCTTTGAAAATAACATTGACTATTCCTTGTTTTCTTACCTATCGACTTCCCTTCTATCTCTGTGGCCCTTAGGGTTTTCTCCTGCATGAAATACTCATTTCTCTCCAGGGATTGGCCATTCTCTATGCACCTTCTCCTCCAGAGAAAGGAATCCATATCATATCTTTTATTGCATGTATTTGCATTTTACTTGTTCCCTTTATCCCCAGCCTTGCGCCAGGGACTGTGTGTTAGTCATGCTTGTGATGGATTTGCATTCCATCAAGTGGACTTAGCTGGAACCATGATTCCCATGATCCCCCATAAGGTTTCTGTTCTCGGTTGGCGTGAATGAAGACTGTACCAGATTTGGAGGCCTGAGTGCAAGAGTATCCATTCTCCTCTGAAGGTCAGTGTAGGCCACCAATGGCTGACACAACTTACAAGCTCGGGTTGCTAGGAGAGAGCAGCTGAGCCCAGAGCTCCCTGAGGTCCTGCCCGATGCTCCACTCACACCAGAGCTTCTCCAAGGCCCAGGCCAGGGACTATTTCAGCTCCAAGGCAAAGGACATCTGCTTCCTCTGCAGGTCAGGCCTGTCATCAATGGCATGGGTTCCTGGCTGTCTTTGCAAGGGTTTATCCCCTGATTCAGACCCCACATTTCTTCCTAATGGTCTTACCTCCTGACCTTCCATTTCAAGGGCATCATCAGACTAGAGGCAATAGCCTTCCCTGGACTTCTTCACCAGTTCCTACAAAAAGGTCAGAGGATCTAATTCCTAGAGTAGATTCCCTAGTCCATACACAGTATTTCTACTTTCTCAATTAAGCCCTGCCTTGCACAACAGGGCACTCCAGAACCTAATTCAATACTTGATTCTATACATTCATTCAATAAATACTCCTCGCCCTTATTATCAATCTTCATCAACCTACAAGAGAGCAAAAGGAAGGTGTAAACCAGAGAAGGAGTTACCAGCACCCTTAGGGTTCTGCTTTATAGATACCAGAACTAGAAGTCACATCTGGTAGGATCATGTACAAGATGACCTCAGAGAAAATAAATGTCTAGAAAAATAGTGCCTGCAGATTTCTCTGGTGAGAAACTAGATCCATAGATTGATAGCCTATGCTGAGGGAACCAGGGTTACAGGCACCCTCCTTATTTCATAGATATAAACGTTGAAGCTGGAAGATCTCCTCAACAGGTTACTAGTTGAACTCATGCCAGGACCAGGTTTTCGGATCTAACTTTTATTTTCCTTCTACTCTAGCCTGGAAAAGATGAAAAACAAAAATGTAATAGTAGAAATGCCACAATGGAAGAGAGACAACGAAAGACCCCTCAACATCAACCTCGCCAATCATCACGGTGCCCCCTGACAGCTGGGGTGGGCAGGTGAGCACAGCAGTTTAAAGCACAGGTGCGTGAATGGCCAGGCACTCTACCAGGTGTGTTCTGAGGTCTCCAGAGTTGGATTTCTGCTTTGGAAATGTTCTGTAAATGGTTTGATTCACTAAAATGTTGTGCCGACTCAGATTTTCCACAATAAATACACGCTCTGTTATGTTGTAAGTAACTTGACCTACTCTTGGTCTATTTTATTGGTCCCACCATGACCCCATCACATATATAGCATGCTAGTACCTTTGTGCATAGGCCAAAAAGAAATGAATATTTTAACCCTCTCCTTTTAGAAAAGGAAAATGGGAAAGTGCAAGAGGAGATGAACCCAGAAAAGAAAGTAAATGAACAATAATACAAAGTAGGGTTTTCTTGGTCAGATCATCCAGAAAATAGGTTCTGGGATAGAGATTTGTCTGCAGAAGGCTTGCTGGGGTGTTCTCACAGGACCAGTGCCTGTGGAAGAACAGAAAATGGACAGGACTGAGAGAAATGAACTGCTCCAGCTTCAGAAAAGCTCTCAGGTGAGCATTGGACAAGCCCCATCAGTACAATTCCAATGGAGGTAAAAAGAGTCAGACCATTGACCCTACCCCCACACCAACTGGTCATCTCATGCAGGCAATCCTGAAAAAGGAGCTCCCAGGCAGGGCCTCTGATGTGATCCATTAGCTGCCCACACTCTTGTGGGGGACAGGGCTGTACCTAAACCTCAAAGGGGATTGGCAGCTGACCCCACCAGCCGCTGCAATCCACTGTGTCCCTCAGATCAGCCTGCTGTGTATAAACTTATCCCGTCTAAAACAACTCCTTCAGGATTCTGGAGGGTCTTGTTCTTGAGGACACTTAGAAGAGGACCATTGGTGAGAGGGACTGTGCTAGCCCCCAATGCTCCAGTTGGTCTTCCCTGCCTCCTCGTCACTCAGAGGGCTCCTCTCTTCCCACCCTACATCCCCACCCTCCGCTAGCTAGCACCACTGCTTGTCTAGAGGGCTCATCTGACGGAGTACACAGAGCCCCATCCCTGAGAGGTATGTCCCTGGCCTCCATGCCTTCCAAGGTGGTGGTGGCTGATCTTATCATTTTAATATTAAACCTCACATAGGAGTACCCAGGGACCACCTAGGTGCCAAGCATTTTCTTGCTTACCCCAATTTACAACTGCAGCCCATAGCTTCTGAGGATTAGGGTCAATTACCTTTGCCAGGGTGTGATGCCCCTCCTTGATTGCTAGCCTGTTGGCATCAGGAGCCTGGAGTGACTAGGAACTGATCCCAGTTTAAGATTTAATGGGACTCTTGGGGGCAGTTATCCCCCTCTGGGAGCCAGCATGCCTAAGTCTGTAGAACCCAGAGATGTGCAATGAGATACTCAGATCCACCAGTGGGTAACCCCATGATGAGTGCCAGTAAACAAACATTCCTGCTGACAAGTCCTCTGCTCCTGGGGCCACATGCTCTATTCACAAGGGCTCTTGGCTTGGGGCACTTGTGTTGTTCTGCAGGGTATCATCTCCCAACCAGCACTTCAGCTGCTGTCACAAAACTGTCCCATCATCCTACCATGTCCTCAGCTTCTGGACGGTATGTGTGACAAGACCAGTTGGCCCCATGGCCATGTGCACACTGTCATATCTCCTCCTTTCCTGTAAAATACATGGGTTGTTCCAATGAGATATTATTTAGTATCCTATGCTGTGTTCTCATACTCTTTAAGACTGCAGATAGTAGCACTAGCTAAATTCCTGAAATCAGAAAAGGCAAATTTGAAACTAGAATGTGAGAGCCCCTTCCAGGGCAGCTATAGTCAACATAGTCAACGGAACACTCCGCAGCTGATGGCTCTCACAGTACCTTGCTCAGTGTTGATTTCTGCTGCTGATAGTTAGGCATCTGGAGGCTGAAGCAGTGAAATCCATCTTGATGCGTGAGGGCTGATGTTGTTGGATCCGGGCAAACCCGACATCCCTGATTTAGCAGTTCTTTGGAACGTGAGCCTACTTCCTCAGCACGGGTGAATTAATGGGGATAGAATGAGTGCCATCAACCTGTATGCTTTAGGTTGTTAAGGTGATTCTGTCGCTACTCCAATCTTAATTATCTTGGTCTGGGTGGGGGGTCATTCTCAAAGACTTCATTTCACTTGGCCTCCCTCTGTATAATAGTTTTAATTCCACAGATCAAGAAATTAATGTGCAGATTTTGCAAACTACCAGCAGCTCTATTCCAGTTATACCTACAAGGTCTGGGGAAACTGACCACTCTGTAGGTCCATGGACCTCGGGGGACCACTGCAAGCTAGACCTAGGTCAGGACTCCTCTTCCTACTCAGGCCAAACATCCCAACTCTGAAAGGGAGCCTGTGCTGAGCATACGGGTCCTGGGTATCAGCATTGACTTGGATTCTGTGTATTGTGATCCTTGAAGTAGTCGTCTTTCCTCAGTGTGTGGTTATCTGAGTATGTGGCTGCCTGTCTCGGTAGTCTGGACAGACACCTGTGTACACAGTTGTCATGGTGTCGGGTTATTCCTGGGAACCCAGCCTCTCCCTCAACTTGTGGGTTCAACATTCAAAACCGAGCACAAGTCTGAAGATTAGGCAAATGACTCCTTAAGGAGGAAGTGTCTGTCAATCTCCCAGTCACCTGTTACTTTTGTCCACACACGGGGCACTCTTGTTAGCTATCCATTTGTCTTTCCCTGGGATGCTGTGTCCTATTGCTAATCTCCATGGCTTTCTGTGGTTCAGGCCCTTGGATGTTATTCCAACCTTACATGTCATGGAGATGGTTAGGTTGTACCCACCTCCATGCTAATGGTTAATTCTACCAGTTGGGCCTCATTCATTTGACATCCGATCTGCCCCATTGCTACCAGGGAGTCCCATTCTGAATGGCATTTCCTCTTATCAGCCCTGACCTGCAGGAACTAGTGGCCAATTTGGGGCCCCTCTCATAAACATATTTCTTTCACTCTGGTGAATAGGATCTCCCACGAGCCCTTCTGCAGAGCATAGTTGGCCATCAGGTTTGCTGGCCACACGTATTGCCGCCACTCCTCCATGCCTGCCACTTCAAGCCATTTCATTTCCTGTCCCACAATCTGCCAAGGTAGCTCGGGGGTTTCACTTCCTTAAATGTGGGTCATTGCTATCCCTGAGCTCCACCAGCCATCCTACCAGTTTGGTAACATCATTTCTTGGGAATTGGACAGGGTTTTAAATCTGGTACCAGAGGAGAGTATTCCCATATTAACAAACATTTCCCTCTTCAATTTTTTGTTCCAACCCTGTGTCCTGCCATCCTTGAGATTTAGTTGGATGACACTGTCCTCGCTCTTGATCAAATATGGTGGCAAGTTCTGTGGCTCTTTCAGGGTACAGCTATTTCCTTCCTTACCAAGCACAGAACTTCCTGGCATGTTATAATGACTTAATCCTATTTTCTTTTCTAATGGCCAGGAGAAAGGGTAAGTTATAACATCATTGACTTTGCCTGCAGAAGAGGTATTTTTTTTTGTCCTCATGACAAAGAAAGTGCTGATCTTTAACAGGAAGGGTGGACCACTTCCTCTGGCTGCAAGGTTTCATGAGAATCTGTGATTTGAATATTTTTGAGTGCTTTGACTTAGGTATTTCAGAGTCTACTTTTTCCCAGCAAGGGCCCTGACCTTGGGAAAGCATATTTCCTAGGGTTGAGAATTTAACCATTTTCTGGAGCTTTGTTACCGTATGATTAAGTCCCAGGGCTGATCTTTGGCTTATTCTGCCCTCTGGCTGTAGGAGATAAGAGTCTCTTTATGTGCTGCCAAAGAGACCCTCTGACTTTCTCTCTTCGCCTTTAATTGGTGATTAATCACTCTCAACCTTTCATTGTCTTTTTCCAATGCAAAAATTGTGCTCTGTGACAGCCATCTGATCCCTTTGTTTTTCTGGTACTCTCACCCATCCTTTCAAATGTCAGAGATATTGCAGCTACCAGCGCACTAACATCCCGTCACTAACATCCCATCCCAGGTTAAAACTGTGCAATTTTAACAATTGCGCTGCTACCTGGAACAGGGGCTGTGTGAGAGGTGATGGCGCCATCACACCAGCCAGTCAACACACAGTCACCTCCAAAATGGACTTGTTTCTTCAGACAGGTCGTGGCGCCCTCTGTCTTAGGTCCAGTTCCCTGAGAAATGGACTTGAAGATGGAAGATTTTCATTACTGAAAAATAATCAAGGAAATTTGGTGGCCATGGAGGAGTGCCCTCAGGACAACCTGATAGGAAATACAGCCTCCAGAAGCCATTCAGCTTGTGATCACAGTCCCCTTGGGCTCCCCCAGGTCAGTGACAGTCAACAGCAGGAGCTCTGAGGCTGGGACACTTCTGTCCGACTCAAGACTTCTCCAATGGTCAGGCATTGTTCCTGGACCACCAGGCACCCTGCCCAAGATCTTTTCTACCCAATTCTGCTTCCTCTCCCTCTCCGTCCGCAGTGTCAGACCTGCAGCCCAGTCTACAGGCTCTTGCTTGCTCCTGCTTCCTCTGCCCTGGGGTTCCCCTGTGCACATTCCCATGCCCAGTTCTAGTCTAACATCTTTTTGAAGGAACCTTACTAACACAGGAGCGCTCTGAGGGACGACTCCTATCAGAAATTCAAGAAAGGAAGAGGATCAAAGGAAAAATTAAGCAGTAGTGCAGTTACATGAAAGGGCCTATCTTATTTCATGAGGAGTTCTAGACCTGGAATAGCATTTCTGAATTGTGCCAAATTGAGGCAAGAGGGCCAACGATTTGTACCCTGCATGAGTCACTGGATAGAGGCTGCCACAGGGGAGGGATGCAACCCTGGGTGAATCAGCTTCCTTTGGCTGAGAGTAAGTCCCAGGGAAGGACCCAGCTGGGAGCCATTAGCAGAAAACAGTCCTGGCAGCTGAGGGAGTAAGTGCTGTTGTCCCCAAGGTGACAATCCAGCAACAGATAGGCCTCCACTTCAAAGAGAAAACTGACAACTATGGAGATGATTAAAGGACAATGGTACTAATTTCTGCACCTTTATGGAAGACATTACCTTCTATAAAACTCTGGATTGAGGAGAGCTCATTTCTGGTATTAGGAAAGAGGACCCAGGAAAACATCTCACAAGCACAGTTACTGTGTGTAGGAGACACATCACCTATCAGTGAAGCGCGCCTTGTCTTAGTTACATGCACCTATTTCTCTGTTCTGTGTTGCTCAGCTTTCAGTCACCGTGACCTACATACCTGACAAGAACAACTTACAGGAGGAAAAGATTATTTTGTCAGGTTGCAGAAGTTTAGTCCATGGTGAACTGACTCTAGGGCTTTGGACCCAAGGTGAGGCAGAACGTGATGTTCATGGCTGAACATCATGGCAAAGGGTGTGGCAGCGGAGCAGCTCACGGCAGCCAGGAGGGAGAGAGAGACTGTGCACAAGGAGCCAGGGACAAGATATAATCCCAAAGGGCGCATGCTCACTGCCCGGGCTCCTCCAGCCACACCCACCTGCCTACAGTTACCACTCAGCGTATGTCGCAGCTTTCGTAACTGCCTAAAACCCCCAGCTCAGCTTTCCTGCATTAGGGATCATTCTTTCAAAACATGAGTTTTGGGGGGAATATTTTTGGATCCAAAGCATGACATGTTCAGTGCTTCTGCTGCACACTGGGAACACAATTGACATCTTTCCTATGCTTAGGAAAGTCAGTACCATGCTCAAGTCAGGCTTACGGTCAAGTTAAAGGGAATCTCTGTTCCCGTGGTGCATACAAAGTGTTTCCTCACCACAGGCAGAAATAACAGTAACTGCAGCTACAAAAGGAAGTCTACGAAGACGCAGGCCCATTTCTTACAGTACTCATGGTGCCGGCCACATCAAGTTATTATCCCCCGACCACTCTGTGTCATGGGTATTATTTTCCCTATTTAATGTTTGAAGCAACCGCTGATTAGAAGGTTGATGGTTTTCCCTGATGCTATGCAGCCAAGAGTCAACAGATCTGGGATCAAACCCAGTTCTCCTTGGCTGCCAGAGCTTTTTCCTTGATACTATCCCATGCTTTCAAACCCACACGGAAATCAGAGTTCTAATTGCAAATGCTTTTGTTCTCCATCCCACATTTCATTTGAAGGAAAAGGCAAAAGTCAAAGCCTTGGAGTCCCTGGACTGTAATGATCAAATCCATTGATAACTGTGATCAGGCAATAATTGCACAGGTGTTCTGTGCAGCGGTGGCGGATTTCATCTGAAGACGGGGAAGTTATTCTGTGAAATGCGTGCTCTCTGCCAGGGTGCATTCACTCTGTTGTTTTTGTCCCACAGTATCTCTGATCTCCCACCTGATTATTTTTTCCTCCTCCGGCAGCCCTCAACATCTGAACTGCGTGCATGCACGCACATGCGCGCGCACGTACACACACACACACACACACACACACAAAGATTCTCCTACTCTTCAATTACCAGGATGCGGCAGGCCGGCAGAGTCTTTCATTCCTCTCTGTATTCAGCCTTTTCATGTGCTGCCCAAGCTATTGTTTCCCCATGAGCTAACAAGGCTGTCTGCTAGGAGGGGTTCCTGGGCAGCCAATTAGAGAGAGGATGTGAGGGTGAGCAGACTGGTCCAGCCTGCTGGGAGACTGTCATTTACAGAATTAAAATGCAGCCATTGCTAAAGGGTTGAGTTTGCACGGGAGATGGAACCTTCCAGCTATACTTCCAGTCATCTAAATTTGATGTGTTATTTTTGTGTGCTTTAGGTCGTTTGATTTTTTCCCCTGTTTTATAAGTAACCATTGCTCATATTTTAAAATGTCTAATAATAATGGTAATCTCTTTGCAATAAAATATGGATGAAGGTAGCCTGCTCATAAAATGCAGTGCTGTGAAAAGAATCCAACAACCATCTGAATATATGTATGTAAATGAACGATGATTGTGAATAGAATTTCAACGTGCAATGGAAGAAAACGCAAGAAAATGGTGCTGCTCGGTGTGTGAATGCCAGAGGTGGTGACATCCTACAGTTGCAAATTAAGGTGCTCAAAAATGAGACTCTGTAAAATTTAAGCTTCAAATCACCCAAGGCTGGATGATAGTGTGCACTGTCCTTGAAGGTACAGACCAGAGCAGCCACATCACTCCATAGACTGGTGGCAACATGGAAAAACAGAGTGGGGAATAGCCTCTCCATCTTGATTTCAGGCTTCACTCTGTCCACAGTGAGAAACCAGTCCCAGTTTTCTTTAATTTCCTTGAGTCTTGAAAGGCAAGCCTATCTATGGATACAAAGGAAAATGGAGAAGGGTGGCATGAGAAAGGACAACTATCTACATCCACTTGTCAGCCCAGCAGTGATGGCCTCATTGGACAGACCACTCTAGAGCCATTCCAGCCAGGGTCCCTCAGTGACCTGACTCCCTCATGCTGGATTCTGTCTTCAACAACTTCCGTCAATTTTGAAGGGGCATGCAGACAAGCTTTGACACATTCAAGTGTGTTTTTGACCATGTTGAAGCACAAATAAAAGAGAGATGTGTTGACTCAACAGCAGCAGATGTCAAGAAGTGCAAAAATATGCCTTGTTTAAAGCCAGCGTGCCTGTGCGTGCGTGCGACATATGCCCAGAACATGTGTATTTTGAGTAGCGATTCTGAGAAGGAACAACAGAGCTCTTCCCTAGAAATTAAACTTTTAAAAAATGCCTGTTGTAATTTCAGAAAGTTTGAAGAGTTTTACTGTCACAGCATTTTGTAGCCATTCAGGAGGGTTGGAAGAAGGCAGGCAGGTTGATGTGACAACTGAGCAGTCGGAGGGAACGTGTGGTATGTGGGCCGAGTTGGGGACCCGGTGATGTGGATTCACACTTTCACTGGAAGGTGGTGTCAACTTTCTCTAGTGTAAAAATGAGCGGCTATCCAGAAATAGTCCTCAAGTGTGAGCATGAACCTAGAAGTAGGTTAACCTAAGAAAGCCACTTTTTAATGGGAAAAGAGAAAATTCATCCAGGAACTCTTGAAGGAAGCTGATGCATATGGTTCTAGATGTTCACTAGGAAAGGTGGGTGAGGAAGCCGAGCTGCCCCCCAAAAGGAAGAATCAGAGTTTACAACGGCCCAGAGAAATTTTCTGCAGGCAATCTGAGCAAAGGGGGCTATAAGGCACTCTTACTGGAGGGGCACAGGGCCAGGCACCCTGCTAGACACGCCCTGTGTTATGTCATTCAACCCTGTAAGAGGCAAGAAGGCTGTTTCATACTTTACCAAGGGGAAACGTGGGATGACAGGGGTTAAGCTTTGTTTCTGAGGATCACATCGCACAGCTAACGTTCAAGCAAGTTCCATCTGACTTCTAACCACTGGGACCCCAGGGAGCTTCAGGAGCAGTAAACACACCTGAGCCAGGTTACTGGCAGCCAACCTGAAGGAGTCTTTGGGGGTTGATAATAAAGTGTCTTAATCATTAAAAGAGATCAGGAAGCAGGTTCTAGAAGAGACAGGGAACTCTCCAGAACCGGCAGTAGTGTCACCTGGAGGCTGACAGTCTGAGGAGCTTGGACTTAGTCAACAGGAGACAAGAAGGGGAAATGCCAAAGACCCCGAGGGACTTTCACAGGGCGTCAGCAGCCTAGAGCTCCCTACAGAGACAACCTGCTGCGAGAGGAGGAGTGGCAGCCTCCAGGGACCTGCCTTCAGCACCTGCTGCAGGTTCAGGCAGAGGCCACCCTCTCCCAGGGATGGCTGAGCCAGTACCTGAGCAGGTGGGAACCCTTAGATCCAGGCCACTTCTGCTGGTGCAGAACACTTCTACTAGGCAATCATTGGCCAGGAGACTCTTCCTATCAAGACGTCCACCATTCTCTTGCCCCCTTTAGAGGTGTGCGCCCTCTGTATTGTGCCTTGAGGTCCTTTCAACCTACTCCTGATTACTTTGTCCTTTATCTTTCCAAGACAATGTCTTACCCACACCTCTTGCACTTCTGATTCAGTCCTGTCAACTGCTTCTGGAAAGGTCCAACATGACAGACACCAGTAGCACTGGGAGTGGTTTGGGAAGGCCAGGGATAAGGGGGTTGGGGTGCAGATGGCGCTCTATGGGCCTGGTAAGAAGGCGGTGGTTCTCTGTGTTGGGTGAAACACAGATGGCTGTTGGTGGTACTCCAGTTGGGAGCTACATCCTACAGTGGGTACCTGAGAAAGGTCTCAGTGGACGGAAATGATATTGCCAATGTGGTAATTCAGGCATTTGAAAGGTGTGGAGGGAAGAGTTCATACAAGGACAGTATGAACTGGCATTACTAAGAGAGAGAATGAAAATATGAAGGATGTGAAAGAAGAAAGACTACCGGTGAGAGCTAGGGGACCTGCAAGGAAGTCATTGTCTCCTGCAGTAGTCAGAGGAGAGGCTGAGTTGCCAATGCGGTGCTTAATCATTCAAGACTTGAACAAATATGTTATGCTAAGATCATAGTTCTTGCTGGGAAACCTGGGCCCCTGAACATGGGATGGATGCCCTGATTCTGTGTCTACAGACATACCTGTAATCTGAGTTTCCAATGGTGCCTCATTCTTCCCTCGTAAGAACTAGTATTTTCTCCATGGGGAAAGACACTGAAAACTTCTCTTCCTTGCAAGGCAATAGGCGTCCCTCAGAACTTTAAGCTCTACTGGCTTCCAGGCTGATAAATCCCAAGATACCTCTGCTTGGGGATGGCTTGGGTAGGTAAAGGAGGAGGGATATTATGTCTCCAAAAGTGTTACAAGAATTAGCCGGAGCCAGGGTTGAATGTTGCTGGTACTTGGTCAAAGGAACCAGTATGTAAGACCAGAGACAAGAAGACATCAACTTGGAAGCACTTGGAACACAGGGTACAATACCCTGGCAAGGATCCTGAGGACAGATGGCTCTTAGAAGTCAGAAGAAATGGGTATTTGTCTATGCTGAGCAAGGATGAAATGTCTGATTTGTCAAAGCAGACAGCACCAACAGGAATTAAAGCCTAAGGTCCACCGGAGCTGTGTGCTCCTCAGAAGGAACCAGTGGACACACCACCCAGTAAGGCCATCAGGCACGTGCTGCTGAGAGGAATATCATCAATAAGATCAGTGCAACTCTTCTCTGTAGGTTAGAGCTGATGGCAAAAGTGATCGCAGATTTTGGCTTATTAATAGCAATAGGAAAAAGAGGGACCCAGAAGGAGAAGTGGCCAGGTGGTGTCACTTAATTGCAGGGAACCAGGGGGCTGCAATTACCATAATGACCATCAAGGTCAGAGGAGCAGCAAATCAGGCTTGACCCGTGTGAAATGGGGGAGATGGTTAATAGAACAGAGAGTCACTAGGAATGGAATAGATGAGCAGCCTCCCAGGGTGCAGTTTAACATCGGCAGTCGGAAGTAGGAAAGAATCAGGAGCAAGAGGCTAAAGGGCATAGATCCCCATAAAACATCCTGAGCCTCGCTACTGATCTGGCAAGTGCTTCAGAGGATAAGAAGCAGCCCGCACTCATGGGGAAGAGACCATGATGTCCTTTTACATTTTTACACCTCGTCCTAAGTTCACTTTCCTACCCACACTGATAACAAAGTGCAAAGATGTCTTGAATCTCTAGACATCTAGCAGACTTGCCTTGATCCATCGCATCCATCAAATCTTGCTGATGGAGCAGTACAAACCAGATGGCTAGCACGCGGCTGCATCGGCGGAGCTCATGCATGCCACAGAGTGGGAAATAAACCCTGTGATGATTAGGGACCTGTCATTTCAGTGAAGTTTCTAGGAGTCAGGGGTTATGCTGAGATGTCCTCTCCCAAGTAAAGATTGATTTGCTGTATCTGTTATTTATTTTTTAAAATTTTTTTATTTGTTCTCATTAGTTATACATGACAGTAGAATTCATTTATGCAGTTTGATATATCATACATAAATGGAGTATAATTTTTCATTTTTCTGAATGTACATATTGTAGGATCACATTGGTCATGCGGTCATGTATGTACATAAGGTAATAATGTCTGATTCATTCTACTGTCCTTCCGACCCCAAACCTTCTCCCCTCCCTTCACTCCTCTCTACCTAATCTAAAGTACCTCTATTCTTCCCTAGCATGCCCCCGCTTATTGTGAATTAGCATCCACATATCAGAGAAAACATTTGGCCTTCAATTTTTTGGGATCAGCTTATTTCATTTAGGCTGATATTCTCCAACTCCATCCATTTACTGGCAAATGCCATAATTTCATTCTTCTTTAAAGCTGAGTAATATTCCATTATATATTAAATATGGAATGCTTCATGAATTTGCATGTCATCCTTGCACAGGGGCCATGCTGATCTTCTCTGTGTTGTTTAAATGCTAGTGTCTGTGCTGCTGAAGCAAGCACAATTGCTGTATCTTGTGCTCCCCCTCGTGCAGAAGGAAGGAGCATAACAGCTGAGCAGAAGCTCCTTTGGATTTTTGGAAGGAACATATTCATGCCTAGGATATTTGTCCAGTCTATACACCAGGTAACATGGAAGTCTACCAGATTTGAGCTCCTGGCAAAGCAGGACAGGGTTCTGGGTCACATCCAAGATGCAGTGCCAGGAGACCCACCTCCTGGTCCACGCCCTTCTGCAGGCCTCCTGTGTTGGTAGCATCACTGGTGGGAAAAGATGCCACGTAAAGCTCATGGCAAACCAAATGGGAGGCACCAAAGACACAGTTCTCTGGATGCCTGGAGCAAGGTGCCATCTGCCGTGGAGAGCTGAACAGCTTTATAGAAACAGCTCTCGGCATGTTACTAGTCCCAGGTATGGAAAGAATATTTCACCACTGAGCGCCGAGTGACCATATATCCAGAAGCCCATTATGGACTAGGTTTCATCAAACCTACAAGTCCTCAGAGGTGGACTTCCAGAAATAATCCATTAGTTGTTGAAAGATAGTGCATCAGAATTGAGCCAGGCCAGGATCAGAAGGCACAAGTTAGACCGTGCAGACTCCTCCTTGCCACTGCTCTTGTTCTTCTCCCAGCTCACACCTCTGTAGGTCCCGGGTCCTCCTGTGACAATGAGCTGAAGGAAGAGGGAAAAGCCTGTGTGTTTCATGAACGGGTCAACTGGGCCTAGGAGGGCCAGCTGGAAATGGATGGCGGCTGTGTGATTGCAATGCTCAGAACTGGCCTCTGGAGACCGTGAGGGACAAACTCTTCCCAGCTAACAGAGGCAGGGGTGCATCTGGCACCATTTGGTACAGAGAGAGAAATGGTGCAAGGTAAAAAATATATAGGCTTCTAGGTAGTGGGCTAATGTTCAGCCAGGGTGCTGGCAAGAAAGGACTAGAAGGTGAGAGAGGAGGTGGAGGGTAGGGGCTTGTGAACAGCACCTGGGAGTGGTCATCAGCGTTTCTGCAGCACATGTTAACACTCACCAGAATCCTTCAGCACAGAAGAGATGCTGCATGACCAGGTTGATGACTGGACCAGTTAACACAAGCCATCCTGGGTCCCTGGATACACTAGGACCAGTAGAGTAGGAACATGACCCAGTGGCCAGGCTGGAACAACTGGGGAACGTGCAAGTGCCCAAAGAATGGACTTTTCACAGCCAATCTGGTGAGTACTGCCTCTTCCAGCAAGAGAACAGCCCTGAGCTCTGGATTCAGTATAGGTCCTTGAAGACACCAACAGACCATGTTGCAGGACCTGAATTATGGCACTCTTTGACCCAGGGATGGCTAGGTAAGCTAGGCATGGTTTTGCCCTTCTCACCACCAGAGCCTTAGGCAGCACCACTACAGGGGGTTTCAGAAGGTCTAATTCACAGGCACAGTGTGTCACAGAGCACATGGCTGATAAGATGATCCATATCCTGGGTCCATGACCATGGGATGCAGTGGTTATGCTGCATGTCACCTCATATGCAAGCAGCTCACTGACAGGCCAACAGAGCAGCTTACTTAAGACATGTTTGAGGTTCCAGCTCAACCAGTCCTCAGCAAGGATGAGGGACTGTCTTCTGGACTGATTATGCACATAAGTCAATACTCTGTATGAGACTATTTCTGTAATAGAAAGAATCCATGGGTTTCCAATCCAAAGAGAGGAGGGGCTCAGCTCACTGTGTCCCATTGGAAGCATTTTGTGCTGTTGGTTCCTGTGACTCTGGGTTCCTCAGTGTTTGACGTTCTGGTCCCTAAGAGAGTACACACAGACCAGGGGACCCAGCAATTTCCTATCAAGCCACTAGGTACAGCTGCTACCTGGGCACTTGGAAGTCCTAGTACGCAGAGATTAGCAAGAAAGAACAGTCACTATCTTGGCAGGAGTAATTAATCCTGGTCAGCAGGAAGAGATTGAGTGGCCATCGTGTAACAGAGGCAGAAAGGAAAATGCTTGGAACCCGAGTGGGTTAGCGAGGCATCTCTGAGTCCTCCTCGGCCCAGTTGAATCCAAATCAACAAAGGCAGGAATTCTGGTTTGAGATAAGTCTAAGTAAACCAAGGCCTCAAACACCACAGGAAAGAGGGTTGGGATTATATCACCAGATAAGCCACTCGTACCTGTGGCCTAATGGCAGAGGGTGAAGGGTGTTTGGAAAAAGGATGGGAGGAGTATGACAACCATGAGCCAGTTGCAGTAGCAAGGTCAACAGCAGCTGCAAGGGTGTTGGTTGGTCTCACTGGCTTCTCTCTTCTAAATGTCCTTTCATGAAAAGCAGAAGGAAGAGTCTCACAGGAGCCACAGAGTCTCTGCTGCCCACATGTGCACAGGGAGGTGGAGCCGAGGGTCTCATGGGATGAGCCAGGGAGGCTGCCCGCTCAGATCTCCCTTTGAGAGAAAACTTGTGGGGAGGAGGGAGAATAGAAAATGGACAGTCTCCAGTCCCCTAGCTTCAGGACCCACCAGAGTGCTCACATGGAGGCCAGCCTCTCTAAGCATGATCCTAGGGGCTGAGCAGCGCCAGGGCAGGCTGTCTGCCTGGGGGAGCGCTCCCCCAACTTGCGGTCTTGGCTGCAGGGTCTCCATCAGCCTGTTGAGGCTTTCTGGAGCAGCACTGCACCCTGAGGCTGTCTCTGCCCAGTCCCCCTTCCTTCCCTCTCTTCTTCCACAGGTGACAGACAGGCATCATGGCCTGAAGCCCACCCTCTTGCTCCTGTTCCCTCCACCCTTTATTCCCCTCAATTAATCTCTTGAACTTCTAATTCTGTCTGACTGTTCTTCTCCCAGAGGACCCACAGTGTCACTAGAATCATGGAAAAGGGAGGCAGAGGCGACCTTTTGAGAAAGGCGAGCTTGGAGCCGAGGACAGTTCAATCAGGACCCAGGACAGATTCATGGTTTCCGTTCTGAGATTTCTGCGACCTCATGGCTGTCTGTTTTTCCTTTGCACCTACTGATGCCCCACCTTGCTGTATTTTCTTGTAGTAAAAAATCCTCAAAATAGGAAGGAGTTGGAGTTGCCAGTTTCAAGGAGGGAAGGGAAGTTTGAAACTGTTGTGTTTTGCAGCTGTGCTGGGCAGAGGAGAACTCAGCAGGGCAAGCTGGCTAGTGGCAGGGAAAGTGTTGGGCAGGCCACTTGGCTATGGGCAAAGGGGAAGAAACCAAGTGTCCTTGACGACCAACTTGGGCCAGTTGTACACACTCCCACTGAGACGTACTTAAAACATTTAAGAGTCCAATTTAGTCTAGTTTTCCCCATGAAAAGTGACCTCCCTTATAAGGACCTTGGTTTGTCATTTTGGAAACTTATGAATACAAGCCAATCTGCTTAGGAAAGCTACTAAAAAAGAGGATTCCCAGCCACAGGAAATGCATGAGAAGAAGCTGTGTTCAGAACTGGCCACACACAGGATAAGGACACAGGGTATTTTCCAAGGTCGCCATTCAGCTTCAGAAGTATGTTTTATTATAGTGAGAAGAAATTATGAGATCATTTGGTGCATTAAGGGAAGAAAACTTGGTACCTAAACCAACAGAGGAAAATGAAAAGAGAGAGAATGTTAGCAAAAACAAGAGAGGGTTTGGAAGTGGAACAGGACAGAAAAGAATCACTACCAGCAATGACTTTGTTTGCTCACACCAAGACGTGGGGCACTCCTTATCTATGCCACCAGGTGTTGTTGATAATAAAACTATAACTTCCTGGTGTGGTCCCCGCGCTCAACCCCCATGTGAACACTTAGGACCAAGATACCGTACAGACAGTAACACATAATACAAAAAGAACAACATCTAATTCTTACCACTGCTTTGTTTTTTTAATTAAGTTAGGATTTTCATACATTGAATATGCTAATATGACAAATTATGTCTACCTGCATCTTATTATCATTATTCTGATTGGAAATAATTTGAATATCCAGGATGCGGAACATTAAGAGTGGGCTAGTTTTGCTGCATTATTGCCATGTAAGTTATCTAAATTCCCTGAGTCTCAATTTGCTTATTTATAAATCAATGTTTGGAATTTGTGCCTCCTAGGATTTTTTTATGGAAAAAATGAGAAAATGTATGTGAAAGTTCCTTTTGCTGTTCCTTGCATACAGTAGGTGCTCAATAGTAGCATTAGTAGTAGTAGTAGTAGCAGCAGCAGTAGTAGTAGCAGTGACAGAGTAGTAGTTGTCATCATCGTTGTCATAGTAGTACTAGACACCTGGTATTAGAAAATTGAAATGTGACGTATCCAGGAATCCTTACAAGAAACTTGGGATATACACAAGTCACTTAGAATCATTTCCTAAGATGACAATCTTATTTATTTGAGCCCATCTGAAAATAGATAAGCCCTGTCTAGACAAGCAGAACCACCCACCCATGTTTGTTACGTATCTACTGCTAACAGACACATAGAGCAGATCATAGAGTTTTTGATAGACTGCATTTCAGTTAACATTTTGTCAAAAACTTTCTTTTATTTTGCCAAATATTCTATTATAATTACTTCCACCTTTGACCTTTTCCTATTAAAAGCAATCAAAATGATCAACTTCATAGTTATTATTTTCACATTTTTCTCTGGGATCTTAAATCACATAGGCACTGATTCACATTTATGGGGGTTTTGTTAAGGTTTTTCTTAAGGGATCATACTATGTATGTTTTTCTCCATCTTACTTTACTCACTTAAAATCCTAAGTCAAAAAGTAGAGATACAGCTTCTCTCTTTAATAGTCCCCTCACATTTCAACACACAAATATACCGCAGTTACTCCACCGTTCCCTTGACCAAGTATTCAGATTTTTAACAGTTTTTTGCCACTACAAACAATGCTCTAAGGAACCTTTTTCTACTATCATCCTAAAAGCAGTTATCAACTCTAAACTTCTAATATCCTCATTGTGTTTTCATTTCTATAGAACAATGCAGCCCCAAAGAGATGGCTAGGTTAATAGGACTGTGCATGTTTCTGGGATCATTTCCAAGAGCAGGAAGAAAGTCACAATTCCACCTTAAAGCATGTTGCCGGCCCCCCCACTCCGTAACTCACACCTGCCACCATCTCCTCCATCTCGAGGTCTTATCATCACTTTTTAATTTTGCATGACCACATGTGGCCTGACTCTGGCTCCCGTGAGCACTGGTATGAAGGGCAGGCTGTCTGCTTCCACATCCTTCTCTCTTGCTCCTGATGTTGGGGGGCTTCCTGGCTACCTCTATAGTTGGGCCTGCTGAGCTCTGCCTTGGCTACTGACCCCTCTCTGTGATGCCCACTCATTGAGTTTCCCTGTAGTCTAGAAAGCTCAGCTGTCCTATCCCAAGGGGAGAAATGCCCATTTCATCCATTTTTCTGGGAGCAGCTTGAGTTCCCAATATCTTAATAGAGATTTGAGAGTCTCTTTTATTTTTCTTTCTTTTTTTCTTCCTTTTTCTTTCTAGAGATTTCTCTGCATAAAGCTCTGTAATAAGTCAGCAGCGCATTGGACAGGATTTGAGAATAATACTACTTCATTTCACTAACAGCACATTGATCGCATTCATGAAAAGGCTACTTAGGTCATTTTATTCCTTGACACCAGTGGCCTTGCCAGGCAGCCTGGATTAGCATTGTCTACTGTACAGCCACAAAAAGTCATTCCTGTTCATGAATGACAAATGAAATGGACTTTTCTTCGGTGTCTGTTCTTCTCTAACAGGAACTTCCAATATTGGCTCATTACTGGTGCTCACTCTCACATACCTGATCCCATCACACAAAAGAGGACATCATCATCTGTACAAAATGTAAAAGAAATCAAGAGAAAACTAAAAATAATAATAACAAGATCATCCTGGGATAATATGAATAATCTTTGCTTCTTCTTTCAAGCAGTATTTCTTTTTCCAGAAAAGAGGGTGAAAAGGATAAAGATGATGGAATTTCTGAGCAGCATGTATAGTGATCGGCATTGGGGTACCAACTACATCATGTTCTTTGGCCTCTATGGCATTGGAAGCAGCAAGAGAAAATGTGTATAACCAGAGCCAGAATAAGCCTTCTTCCCTTCAATCTGTCTTTGACCTTGAATTATTTATTATTTTCAGAAGCACAATAGGGATCAATGTGATTGACATGATAAGAACTAGAAGATTTTACTCTCATAGAAACTTACTTTTCAAAAAAATTACTGTGGCCGGGCTGACCCAGCTGGGGACACAGATATGATTTTTTGCCCCTGCATCCTTGTTTCTGAGTAGGCAGGCAGTCGAACAACGCCATAGGACAGATCATCAGGTTATAAAGTGCTCAGATGACTCACCTGAGACAGGATGGAAATGACACATCAACCTAGCAGAGATACAAGTGCCAAAAACACAGCTGGAATTTTGATGGGTAATAATTATTAAATCTGAATAATTAAGCTTATCTATTCTTAGGGATTATTTGACCTAATAATTATTACCCAGAAAACTTAAGTGTGTGTTTGAAATCTGGATTTGATCACCAACGATGAGCCTGTTGGTTCCAATTTTTGTAATGGTCTAATGTGAACATCAGGGAAGTCACCAGCAATAAGTTTATAACCATGTACACTCACAGGTTCTGTGGATCGCAGACTATCTAAACAATTGGCTACTTGTTCACAGAGCATCTAACAATCTGATTGATTTTAAGACACATACAACCAACCAGAGATTAATTTTGCCCTGCTCACTATAGCAACTTTCCTACCAGAAGAGAAATGGCAAGGAGAAGAGTGACATTCATGGCCACAGACAAGGTGCTGGCCACATCACTCTCTTCATTTCACTTATTATTCTTCTCCGCTTTAGTATTAGTCTGTGGCTATGAGGAAACTGAAGATGGGGAAAATAAATCCTTTTCCTGTTTCACAAAGCTGGTCAATGACAAGTGGTGCCTTGTATCCTGATCATTCTGAGTCCACAGCCCAGGCGCTTCTCAACATGAGATGTGCATTCCACTAAGACAACCACCAGAGTGCCAGGGACTCGTGCACCAGAGCAGAATTCAATGAAAGAAAAAGAAAAAGTAAGCCAATTGACAAATAGTTTCAAACTGTACATAATTTGAAAAATCCCACATATTTTTAAATTATTTCCATGTTTTGATATTTCTTGCTGTGACAGCTACTTAAACTTGTGTTCCCCCAAATCTCTGGGGATAAAAGTATTCCTTTTTATCTCCACAAGGCAACTTTCAAAGGAGGGTTAAAAGGAACTCCATGCTGGACAGGACCGGACAGGTCCCTGGCAGAATCAGAAGCCCAGGAGTTACCAGAAGCTGCGTGACAAGCTGCGATGGCATTCACTTTATTCAATGCACCTCACAGGCCATCAAACCAGGTAGGTAGGTGGTCAGAGGAACAAGAGAGTGTGAAGTTATTTTTAGGATATTGCTAAAGGATTTTCTCAAGAAAACATGACTCAGACCCATCATATCATTGGGTTATTCACAAGGTCATGGTACGCCCATAGCTTTCAGTGACACGTCACATACTCATTACTCAGTCTGGACTGAAGAGCTGAACTAACTGTGGAAAACTCCCACATAAGCACCTTTAAGTGTGTTCTGTTAGTCTGGCATTGTGAATTTTGTTAGCTGTCAGCCCATGATAAAGAACTCATAAGTTTAACACAAAAAAATAAAAATGCTTTGGAGATTATATTTATATATAAGCAGTAAAAATAAACCACAGAGATTTCATTTAGGATGACCAGATAGACCCATGAGACAGAAGAGAAGTTCTAGACTTCAATTTCTTCTTCAGTGTAGGTCTCCTGGGGTAGATCACTGTTTTTCAAATCATCGGTTAAGAAGTCAATTTAGTGGCACTGGTGAACACCATTTTGAAATTAAATGGAACAGAAAATAGCAGACTATTCTGCCCACAGTAAAAGTGTCTTTTTTTAAAAAGATGTTTCTTCATCTACATGCACACAGACACACATGTTTGAGAGTGTTGAATCATAATACATAACATCTCTTTATGTGTATAACCTGGAAATCTGAAAGTCACTAGTCTGATGACATCTCAGGTGACTTCACGCTCTGAAACCATGTGATTCTGCTCTTGTGCAAGTATTTCCATGTTTTGGTGTCATCCAGAGTGCCCTTTTGCAATCTCCAAGTTTCCTGTAAGTTGCTTGGGAATGGCTGCAAGTAGCCTTGGTGGGGTTAGTGTGTCAGAGTTGCAATCCACCAAATCCAGGGCAGATTCTCCTTCACCTATGGTATATATTGTGCCATTGATTAAGCAAGATATGCACTGAAGAACAATACAAATACCAGAAACAAACATGAGCTCAAAATCTGTGGTGTAGAGATATGCCCAAGAATCTAGGCTAGCGATTTCCCATGCAAGCAGGGGAAGGGATGCTGAAATGCATTGATCTTCCACCATGGGCCAGACAGGCTACGCATTTCATGTATTTCACAGACATACATATTCATTTATTTCATCCTCACAACCATCTTGGTTAATTGTTATGTCTCTGTCCCTTTTTAATGGTTAAATAAAATAAGAAGTAGAAAAATAGATGACTTGCTCAAGGTCACAGATTTGAACTGAGCTAGATTTGAACCCAGCAGGTCTAATTTTCAAGTGTATGTATTTTCCACTGCACTGCCGTGTCTCTGTGAATACATGCCTCTTTCCCCATTGTGGGGGTGAGGGACAAATGTTGCCAAGCACCTTCCGGAAATTCAGTTTGAATTTTCTTTGGGTCACTAAAAGTTTGGGAGCTTGACTGAACCAAATAGTAGTGTTAGACATAAACTATTGTGTTTTGTTTTCTTTTTTACATAGCAGTACAAGAAGAAAAGACAAGAATGTAGGTGGAATTATAGATAGCTCTCTAATACCCTAGTGATCCTCCTACAACTCCTCTTTGTAAAAACAAAGAAAAAAAAGGGAATGCTGAATACAGCTTTCACAAAGTCACCTCCAGCTGAAGTGTTTCTGAAAGATTTATCCTAAAGGAACAAGTGTGGAATTTTTAAGTTTTGGGGAGGATAAATGAAATGAAGTTCATGAGATGAAATGAAGTTCATGTTAGTCTTGGATTATCTTGGTAATCATTACCATTTGATGCTGAGAAATCATTAACTTGAAAATCTAGATAACAAAGGGTTGAGAATCAGCCCCAGGACTTTGAACATTTACATCCCCACCTTAGGACAGCTGGATCCAGCCTCTGGTTCAGAGGCATTTCCTGGCTCTCTGGCCACTGCCCCCTAGCCTGTGATGCTCCACTCTCTAGATTTTTGCTTCTGCATCCTTCGCCATTCAGTGATGCTACGAAGAATGATTGGTCCACCCTCACCTGCCTTCTGCTTCTTAACTTGCTCTGTACCAGGTGCAAAACACACAGTGAAAAATGATTTTAAAAAAGGTTACTAGGTAAAGAAAAATACTTTGTTGAGTGTCTTATCAAATACAAACACACTAACTTTTTTCTTTCTTAAATTGTTATAGTTTTCATCATTTGGGGGTGGGGAGACACAAAAGACAACTCCCGGGTCATTTGTCTGGACAAAGTCATGCCTTCAAACAATCAATAACTTAGCCATTAAACTTAATGAACTTAATTTCAGATGGTAATTTCCACTGTCTCAGTTTCTTCAGTTTGCTTGTGGCGAGAAAACTGCATTAAGTGATACTAAGGAAAAACACATTTGTCTCGTGTAGTATCGCTTTCTAATCAGAGAGTGTCTGATATTAATGACAAAAGCAGAACTAGCTGGCATCATCTTTCTAACATGCTCACATCTTTATGAATAAAATTAACCTAATAGAAAGTGGTTACCTCCATATTTCAGAGATGGCCTGCAGTTGAGATGCGTGCATATGTGTGCTATGTACATGTATAGACACATGTGCACACACGCACACATGTAGGTAGACACATACGTATCCCCACGTACACTTAAACACGTACAGAGAGAACAAGTTCTACCAAGAATGTAGTTTAGTATCCTTTTGTAAAAACTGAATATTAATCACAGATCCCAAATGTGTTTTGGTGTTTTTGACAATCATGTTCATGTGGGCAAACACAACCCAAAATAAAATGCAGTTGTGCCTTGGTATCCATGGGGGACACACACACACCTGCAGTTCCCAAAATATGCAGATGCTCAAGACCCTTGGGTTCCTTAGCCAATTTGTTTTTCTATCAGAATACACATGAAAATCTTTCCTCTTCCCTTTTCTACTTACAAACAGTTTTTTAGGATGGGTTTCAGTTTGTCTCCTTTTTAACTAATTCCGATTAATTTTGCTTGAAGTAAGGAAAATCTTTCTGGGTATTAGTGGACGTTTTCTCCCTCTGTAGCAAACATTCTTATTTCTATTGTTTATTTATTGTGTCCTTGTGCTTTTTTGAAGGGCAACCACTTCCTCTTTCCATCACAATGCCTTGCTGCTCACCCTTGGGAATTCCTCTGGGGTCTCTCACGTGTTTTGTGCAGTCTACTGAGACTCTCCAGGGGTTTTCTGAAACTTTATTCTGCCTCCTCCAGGAAATCATATTCCAAGATGGCCATTATTTTGGATCTTGGTCATGATATTCCCTTTTAATTTGCCTTGCTTCTAATTTGCCAAATGTCTTAGTCAATCAGGCTGCTATGACAAAAATTCTACAAACCGAGTGGCTTATTTCTCACAGTTCTGAAGGCGAGAAGCCCATCATGGAGCATCAGCAGGGGCTCCTCCTGGCTCCATGATGGCTGGCTGTCATCTGTCTCTGTCCTGCCACGTAGAGGGGACAATACTCTTGGGATTCTATTCTGAGGGCACTAATGCTGTTCCTGAAGCCCCTGCTTGACCTCTCAAAAGCTCTACCTCCTGACACCATCCCACCAGAGGTCAAGATTGCAGCATATGGATTGGGGGACAGGGACCCAAACACTCAGTCCATAATACCCGACTTAACTGATTTTACATTTTCAATGTGCCCATCCTGTACCAAGGAGATTTCTAACCAGAAACAATTTTTTTTTTTCTGGAGAAATAGTTTGTATCTTTCCCTTGACCCGTTAGTGTCCTTTCAGGCTTGAGTAGAATTCTTTTCTTAATCTGAACCTGGAAGACATATTTATGGCTATTTTCCTAGTAAAAGTCCTATCATCTGGTAAACATTAGATTAGACAGAGTTAGATTAGACAGAGCTAATTATTTTTCCATTATTCATTTCATATTCTAAAACTTTTGAATACATAGCAAAAAAAAAAAAAAAAGGTGCCAAGTTTTCAGCTCTTCATGTTCTTTATGTCCACATTCAAATCAACCATGTTCTCCTGCTTGGAATCTGACCTCTCAGGACACAATATACTGCAACCAGCTCTGCTTCCGTCCACTCCAGTTGCTTCTCCCTCTCATATTGGTATCTGGCAGTTTTAGTTTCAAATGAGTACCCAAGAGAGGTGCCAGGGAGATAGAGGAGCAGGTGTGTGCACTCTGGTGGCCTCAAGGATGACCCTCATGAGGTAAGCCTCTTGAGAGCAGCAGCACAGACCCAGGGCCTTGGAGTCAGTGGTTCACCTTGGTGGGTTGGCAGTTTATCCTGGTTCTTGGAAAAAGCATGAGGTCATTGCATTCTGTATTGTTCTCAATTATCTCTGCAAACGGAATTTTCTCTTAGATTTAGCAAAAGTAGACTGGCACCTTTTGCTTTAATTTTTTTTTATTGTTTTTGTTTTCTTTCTGTGTCTTAATGGAGACTTTAGGGGGAAAAATACCTAACATACTGTATAAGGACAGCTTATCTGACATTTTCGATCAGAAGGTCATCAGAACCCTTCTCCAGTGCCATTGGAAGTGCTCATTCATTTACTCTGCATTAATCTGTCAGCAACCACCTATGTACCATTTGACTTTGTCACCCTGCCTTCCTTGTACCTTCAGTGCATCCCTCACTCTTTCTGAATAAGTCAGCTTCTGGTCCTTCACTGTCTCACTTACCAGAGGACTTGCTGAGAAACGGTATTGCCAACACCTTTCACCAAAGCCAGAGAAAGAAGGTTTTTTTGTTTGAGAGTGTCTGAGTAGGAGGACGCAGTGTGTCTTCTCTGAGCTTTCTCCTGATTGTTTCTGCGGCCACGAAGCACACTGCAGTACCCCAACAGAGACTTCTCGTCATCTTAATGAGCTCCCGGGGAACCGGCCTCGGGGACTCAAAAGCACATTGCATTAGGGCTTTTGGTACTTGGGTTAATCCTGGCTCTGTGACTAGCAAGGTGAGCGAGCCATAGCAAATCACTGAATCCCCCTGGGTCTCAGTTTCTTCATTTGTAAAATCAGCATCCCCTTCCCACTCCTTCATTCTACAATGAGAAAAATATTGCACAAATGTTCATGTAACGGATCTATCGCCAAAGCAAGTAGATTATCCAGTCACGCCACTTTTCTCCAAGCCTCATAGCGTCCATGACTTCCAACTGTGAGATCAATCCTTTTCTTAATCCTTGAGGCTTGATATTAATTTAGCCTAACCTTCCTTTGTACTTTGACACTATAGTACAATTCTGGTTACTGGATTCTTTTCTTGACTTTTTAGGTCAACCAATGCCTTGATTTTTCCATCCAACTCAATGTGTGTGTGACCTGTATGTTGCATAGTGCCCCTAATTTGCTCAATACTCTGCTGGTTGTGACTTAGAATTCTCAACAATTTTATCTGTGAACTTGTACTTTATGTGTGAAATCCCTTGGGACAAAGGAACATGTGATTGACTTTGTCAGTTTGGGCTGATACAGCAAATGACCCTAGGCTGGATAACCTAAACACAGATATTTATTGCTTATAGTTATTTATTGCTGAAAACCGGAAGTTCACGATCAGGATGCCAATGTGGTTGAGTTCTGGTGAGGGCCCTCCTCCAGGATGCAGACAATCAATTTCTCCTTGCAGCCACACATAGAAAGAGAGCAAGCTAGCTCTCTGGCCTCTTCTTCTAAGACCACTGACCTCATTCATGAGGATTCTACTCCTGTGACCTAATTGCCTCCCAAAGACCTCCCACTTCCAAATACAGACACATGGCATGTGGCTTTTGCAGGAACACACATTTCATCTATGAACAAAGGAAATGTGCTCAATAAGCCTGTTCACATCTGCTGCCTCCCCATGCACTAGAGCATCCATGAAGCCCCCTGGGCACAGCGTCCTGCTGGAGTCATCTACATGGGGGTTCAGCGAGACCTAGAGCAAGGGAAAGAAAAACATGCTACGTTGGTGACTGAGTGAGCAGGGTGAGGGGTGGGGATGCTGACTCCAGGAAACCACACTTCTCTTTCCAACCGGAGCTTTTGCTTCCCACACTTTAGAAGAGGCATCGGCATTCGAGAGCTCAGCGAGTCAGCAGCTCAACAGCATCCCTTCAGCCGCGTTACTGCCTTGTGTCAATCAACCACTTACGCTGAAAATGATACACAGAAGGAAAAAGAGAGCCAGCACCCATTTCCTTCCTCCTTCCCTTCCTTCCCTTTTTCTTTCCTTCTTTTTAAAAATCATTGCTTATTTACCATTGTGCCAAAGGTAGAGGGTTCTGGTTGGAAGTGTGCATAACAAAAAGTCACAAATGGTCTTGTGTAGTGTCACCACTGTTGTGGCCAAAACTAAATGTGTAGGTACAAGCTATGAAACATGCCATGTTGATAATTCTGCATACAGATTAAATACTCTAATTGGCATGACACAATTTTAAAACCATCAAAATTCATGCTAATAATTTATATTTTTGATTTTACTTCTCTTAGCATGATACAGAACAACGAATAAAGATACTCTGAGCCGTGGAGATGGACATCCCAAGAAGGAAGGAACTGGCTTTAGTTTAGTACGATAATGGTTCTGTTTCTCCACATTCTGGATGAAAGACCCTCTGCTTTCATTTTGCCCTAGACTCATACATTTTGAAGGTTGCCCTCCCCAACTCTCCATCAGAGTCCCCACCCTTTATCCTAGTTGATCTATGAAGAGCTCAGCTTCTACATTACCAACCCTCCCAGGAACCAGAACAGCAGTCCTCATGATCAATTTCTGGTACCTGCATGCTGGTTAGTGTCCACCCTGGATCCTTGACCCTTATAAGACACATTCCTTGCCTCTCTAGTCACCTTCTTTCTGTTTCTGGGCTTCTGTGTCATGGCCTTCCCTCAGTTACCTGGGCTCAGGTGTCCTATGAACTCACCAGATGCTAAAGGCCCATTCATTCTTTGAAGCTGATTTTCCTTATTTTGTATCTTATCAAAGACAAAATGACCAAGGCCAATGGCGATGTGATTGATTTCAAGTACGTCACTGGATTCCATGACCTTCCAACAGACGGGTTGGGACACGTTACCAAGCTGGCATTTAATGGTCAGGAACATGCAATCCCAGCAGATGAAGATGAGCTAACTGCAAGCCAGGAAGGACACATGACCTGTCTGTCATCATGCCACGGGTTAGGGTCAAGTGGGGACTAGGGTCCAGATCTTCTAACGTCTAATGTTTTCTGCATTACAGGTGAGGTTACTGATAGGGATCACAGCAAAGGTTCAATCCCAGGTATCCAGAAAGCGGGCTGAAAGGCATTTCTGTCACTGTGGAGCACTTGCTCACCAGATGGCCACAGTGTCGCTGTCAGATGGGGCCAGGTGTATTCCCTCTGCCATCTTTGCCCTCGCTGTCTTTGTCCAGGATAGTAGCATCAGCTGCACCTGAATGTGTCAGAGATGATTGAGCTCCAGTCCCTCCTCCAATCTGCAGAATCACAGTCCACATTTCAACAAGCTCCCAGGTCAACTCACAGGACTAAAGTTTGAGAAGCATCAATGTCAATTTAAAAGGCTTTCTAATGGAAGGGAGAAAGGAGAAAGAGGAAGAACAGGAATCAGAAAAGCCACTAAGAGTCTCTCATTCCATCTCTGTCCCATAGGAAGCCAGGGACTTGGTGTCACTGTTCCTGTAACTCGATTTTCTTCTCATCTCTTTGGAAGGCTTTTGTTGCTATTGTTGTTATTATACTGCAGAGCTACACGAGACAGAAAGCTTGGCAGCCTCCCACAATCCTCAGCATGTGGGAATAGCAAGTAATAAAGTGTTAGCCTCTGCCAACTGGTGGTTCCATGTAAATGTCTCTGTTAACAACCAACACTCCTGCTAGCAGCCATCGGAGCAAAGCGGCAAATCTGTTCCTCTCTCCGGTGTGGAAAACACCACCGAAAAAGTCACCTAATTACTTGATTAAGATGTATCAATCCTGAAAATTGTTGATCTAGAACGTTGAATCTCTGACATTTAGTTCATTTTTGATTACACGGAATAGTTGCAAACTGACTCTCATACGCTGCCTCCAAGTGCTGCATGCCATGCAGAGAATTAGAACAGTGGAACCCTTTTTATGGGGGAGAATAAAAAAACAGTTTGGGGCCAAATCCTTTCAGCTTTTTCAATACAGCCTCTTCAATAAGTCCCTGTGGTCATAATGGAAAAATATCGTCCATCATTCACCCTGGAAAGATAAAGACTTTCAACAAGTCTCTGATCATAGTTGAGAAAATCATCAGTTTTTTTTAAAGCATCTTAATTCTTATTTTGAAAAACACTAAGACATTTCTTCCATACAAAGCATACAAAAACTCTGCCCTGTTTAAAAGCCTTGTCAAGGATGGCTACAGTCTCATACCCAAAATTTCTTGCAATTTCTTCCCTCCCTGCAAAATGCAGTTTCTCTGGTTTGGCCATTACTCACCTAAGCAGGAGTTGATGCAATTTAATGACATGCTGGCTCTTTGGCACAATGTCAAATCATCACTTTAAAACATCACCCGACCCTCCTTCAGGGATCCCCAGCACTAAGAATTGAGCAACAATGAGAAAGTTCTCCCAAAGACTGAGTTTTCTTTGAAAGCTAAAGTGAGGAGAAAGGAGACTGGGATAATAACACTCCAGGAAGACACACTGTGTGCCAGATATTTTAAAGAAACCCTTTCTATTCAACTAAAATAAATGGACTCCACTTTCAGAAGCAGCTTCCTTATTTTAAAAGGAATAAAGATTTGCTTTGATAATAAAATTCTTGTTGACATTCAAGTTGGGTCACTTACTCTGATTGCATGTTTTTTTCATACGACCACCAGGCTACTGTCACACAGGCAAAAATCACAGAAAAGATTATTTAGAATTATCCCAGACTTCTTCCAATTTTGCAAGCAAAAAGAACCAGGTAGCAAGACAATACTATCTGTGGCTTCCTGCACTACAGAAAAGCAACCTTCTTAGAACCAATGCCAAAGTCCCATATTCAAACTACGGAGATGACCCGAGGCTTTAGAAAGAAGTGAGTTTGCTTGTTTGGTGTTATTGTGGTTTAAGAATTAGATTCAATACTGAGAAGACTGCTTTGGTGACTCACTTTTAACACCGTCTGTATACAATGTATACATGTGGCACAAAGAGCTTTATAAGTTATAGTCATTCTCATCTTTGTCAAAACCATACGTTGAATTCCCAGGCAGGTAATTTTTCCTCTGCTCTCCATGAAAATGTTATTACAGAAAAGGTTGCAATATTTCGACCACCACTGGCCAAGACCTCCTAAGATTGTTTCAGTTTTAAATAATTTTTCCAAGTGCTCTTTGCCATTGCAATGGCACACCCCTCTCCATAAACGCTGAAAATATCCTGAGTATCCAAAGTACATTTCTTACTGTGTATCTCATGATAAAAAAATTACCAAATTGATCTTGTTTGGCATTTAGAAACGGAGTCATGGCGTAAAGGTCACTGAAAAAATACGTGCCCACTTCTCTTTTGAAGCAATTCTGTCATATTTTAAATGACACACAAGCCGCACACACATCTTCCTTTGATCCTCTTGTCTAGGCGCTCCTAATGACACGTAGGGGTACCACGATCATTCCAAGAACAGTAGCTGATGGTCACTAGATTCTTTAGCTTTCTGTGTTCATATACACTGGGTGACAAATTATTGATAATTCTAGAACAAGAGAAATTAGCTTCAAGTCACGTATATCTAAAAAGAACAAGTAAAATAAAAAGGTTTTAAATAGATTTCCAAAACTCTTCCTGGCTCTCTCTCCAGATCAAAGTCTTTAGCTCATTCATGTATGTGCTCATACCTAAATCTGTGCCGTTAAGCTTTACCACTGTGTGGGAAGTAAGAATTAACCACCTACACGGGGCAAGTTGTCCGGGGAATTCCTAGATGGGTTTTCTTATTTCTTTTATTTTAGTGATGTGTACTCCCTTCCTGGCAGAGGGTCAGTCTAAAGCTAAAGAAGAAGATGTAAGCCAAGTGTGGTGGCTGCACCTGTGATCTCAGCTGCCCAGGAGGCTGAGGCAAGAAGAGCTCAAGTTCAAGGCCACCTGGCAACTTAGCAAACTCACCTGCCTCAACTAAATAAATAAATAAATAAATAAATAAATAAATAAATAAATAGTGCTGGGGATGTCGCTCAGTGGTAGAGCATTTGCCCGATATGTATGATGTCCTGTGTTCCAACCTCAATACTGAGAAGAAGGAGAAGGAAGAGGAGAGGGAGAAGGGGAAGGATGACATGGAATCCTTCCAGATCCCTTCGGGGAAAGGAAACATCTCAGGACTCTGGGGTGAGTCATGCCCAATGATAGCATTCTTACACAGAAGCAAGGAGAACAGAAGCTTTAGGGACACCTTCCACACCTGGCTACTCCTCATATTTTTTAAAACTTTTTCTTCCCTTCTCTATGCTGTCAGATTCTCCAACCACATTTGAACCCTCTTTCTTCTAACCAGGTACAATGCCATTTCCCAGGGTTTTACCTTCTACTCTCTTTTCTTTGTTCTCTTTAGATAATTTCCTCCTGTGATTAGTTTCTGAATTCACAAATCTCAAATGTACAGCTTCAATCCCATTCTATTTTCTAGACCTGACTTGAATATGAAATGGAAGCACCGAAGCATATTTACACCAAAATTCTCAAAATTCACTAAAACACTAGTGACGGAGGCACTAGAAGAAGCTGGTGACTTTGCCGGGTACAGAGGAGCACACCTGTAATCCCAGCCCTTTGGGAGGCTGAGACAGGAGAATCCCGAGTTCAAAGCCAGCCTCAGCAACGGTGAGGCACTAAGCAACTCAGTGAGACCCTGTCTCTACATAAAACATAAAATAGGGCAGCAGCAGCTAGTGACCAAAGTACCATCACTATTAACACTCAGGTCTGCAATGCAACAGGGCAAAGGACTGAGTGAAGACACAGAGATAGCTAGATGCTGTTTGTTTTATATCTGAGAATTATTTGGACAATTTTTACTCTCCTGAACTTGAAGTCTAACCATGCTCCCACCTGGGCATGGTTTCCTGGTGAGGTCAGCATGAACGGCACTCCAGCACTTGCTACAGTTGTTTATCTAAGCAGGAACAAGCTACAACTAGTACAGTCTCAACCCTATAGTTAAATGAAAAATGACCTGGCACAGACTTCAAACCACATTAACATAATTGGGCACTGAAGCAGAGGTGGAGGAAAACTTTATTCCACTTTTTTTCTTGTGCAAACTGTTTATCTGTTCTCCATTTATAATATATCACACTGCCCCCAGTAGGTAGTAATAGGCATGCAGGAGAATATATCATTACATACACATATCTGTATTTCATTTATTCCACCAGCAAGATAAACTAATTAAAGATGACTCTATGTCTATTAGAATGAAAACTAAATAATTTTCAATACTCTGTTGTTCCAAGGCCTAGGAATGTAGCTTACATATACAGATAAAAAATACTCAGTTGTATTTTTTAATTCTAATTGACATTTTACTTATGGTTGTCCCTTCTAATATGCTACAGGCAACATAGCAAGTACCTCTCATTTGCACCAATGTCAACAGTTTGAATGCTTTCTTCAGAAATACCTGATCAAGGTCTCACTATTGTGTGATCTAAATTTGCCTCGAAAAAAAGCAGCAGGTGCCTACTAAGGTTTTTCTGTGTGGCTGAATGAATGATGTAAAGAAGGCCAGCATCCTTAGTTAGGGATCCAGGGTCTAGTAGTGCAGGAGACCTGTGGTCCACCCTGGAGCCGTGGTCTCCTGCCTGTCCTGCTGTACTAGGGCAGAAAGGGAAAGAAGCCTCTCAACCCTTCAGGATGGACTTCCTCAGCACCACAGGTATGGATGTCTGCTGCAACAGATCATTTCCCCTCAGCTACTAGCCTGATGGAGCTGAGTTCAATTTGAAACGGGAAGTCTGTGCTCACAAGGGGAGCCAGACTAGGTGCCAAACTCAGTTGGGAAGGGAGCACCGAGAGTACACTGATGTAACCATAGGGTTAGGAGAGGTTAGTGAACAGATTAGAACTTTCCATAAAGCACTTTGTAGATGAATAAAATCACCAGGGACAGCTGGGGTAAGGAAAACTCTAGAAGAGATAGAGAAAGGGGAATTGTCAACTCGACAGGGGAAAGGAGAATGAGGGAAGACTTCAACTCCTGAAAGTGAGCTTTCCTATATTGCAATCATTTGCTCACCACTGATCAAAAGTCACAAGGCTAATAATAGTGATGCAATAATTACCCAGTGCTATTTTACATCGGATAATGAGCTAGTTCTTTTTCATAGGTTTATCAGATTTAATCTTCCATGAGAATGCTGGGAGGCAGGTAATATTATGCTCATTTACAAACAAAGGTTAATTAACTTGCCCAAGGTCATAAAGAGAGGTACAACTGGAACTGAACTCAGGTGGTTCTGCCTCCAGACCCTGTGCTCTTGAAAACCACAATATCATGTTTTATGAAGTGCTTTCTGCATAAGAAGTTCTTATATGGCCTCTCCTATTCCAATCCCCACTACAATGTGAATAATATTTAACAACAGTGTAGTAAGATCGGGCTCAAAATAGAACTGAGTTCAGTCTTAGAGATGCTAAGAAAGTAAAACTGCATAGCTGAAGTTTGATAGCTCAGAATCCACTACCAGCTTGTGGTGATGATGGGGTACTGTATTTGAATTCACTGATTAATATTGGGGATTTGGTTTGTAATCTGCTGCAACTCCACTGACCCATTGGCTTCAGCAAAGGAAATGAGCAATCCCACCTGGCTTAGAGGGCTGACCACGCACCTTCCCTTAACCAAAGGAACTTTCCAGTTAGATATTGCATTTAATAGAGTCAACCATATTAGGTTGCCCCTAGTCAAGAGCAACTGGGCATTGATTAGTGCATTATTATTGCTATCATAAGAAAGCTAGACTTGTACTCAGCAAGAAAGTCGTTGCTGAGCTTCTGTAGTGCCAGCAGGTGCTCAGAATGCTACAGCAACCACAGCAAGTGAGGCCTGTTGCCTTAGCAGAGCTTTTGGTTTAAGAGGAAGGAGCAATTCATTAAAAAAAAAAAAGAGAAAATATCAGATCATTAAACTGGTAAGATGTGAAGGAATATAAGCAACTGGATGCTTCATATGATCAGAGATGGTTTTGCAACTAAGTAACTTTTAATACAAATCAAATGGAGAGACTATCAAACATTCCAAATGAACTTAAAAAAAAACCCAAGTACATTTATGAAGCTCTATAATAATAAAGCCACTTATTCCAGGTAATAAATATTCAATCTAATTTATCTGTAATAAACATGTCCCAGGTAGGAAACTACTCTTCAAAATATCTCATGGAATACAGCTGCCCATCAAAATGAGTTAGAAATCCCAAAGTTGCTCCTTTTACTCTCCAGAGGTCATTGATTATTAATTGTACATTCATGAGTTTTGAAGAAAGAAACACTATTAATTGGGCTTGTGGGGGACCTTATAAAATTGTGCAAGATCAGAGAGGCCGATGAAAGGAAAAGATTAATGCCCCTGTGGTACCAGGAGGGTGACTAATGCGATTACTTTCTTATGAGGCTGCAGCTCTCCAAATGTTGATTCCAATTTTAACCAAACAAAGCAGACTGACGCTCATGCGCTTTCTGCCCAAGATTATTTTAAAATTCTTTTTACTGGAATTAGAAACTATGTTCCAGTGGTGAGGAAAGCTCTCCCTATCCAGAATTAGATCATTATCATACTTGTGAACAAATGGGCATTAGTCACAGTGAATAATACACACAGACAGGAGGGCCAAAATTGTTACTACACAGTACTTTTTATTTAGTTTGGAAATACTAATCAACCAGAATTATAAAAACATAAGGAATTCATTCATAACTGCCATTTCTCCATATTGATAAGATTATAGTAAGGGATGTTTCCCATTAATATTTATTGCACTTAGTTTGAATTCAATGTGTCTGCATCATTTTTTTTTTCCTTTCTGAACATGATATCTATCTATACCTACCTAATGATGAGAAAGCTTTCTTCAGCTGATTGTAGCACTGCCAGGGTGGTCCTTGTGATGTTTTTTCCTTTAAATACGGCAGGAATCAAAACATTCCCATTCCAATAAGATAATTGTTTAATTTTGAATTGAAGATGCTTTTCTTAAGAGAAGTTACCTGTCAACCCTCCATATGTAGTCAAAAAGATTCCAGGGGTGAAATGAAGAAATCCAAAAGCAAAGTTTCCCTTATAAGAATAAGAGGATAGATAAAAGACCCCTCTGAAGGGATAAAATAAGCATTTTCAAAACTGCTATTATCTATAGTTACATTACAAACCACCCTAAAATTTAAAGTTACTACATTTCTGTGGATGGGCTGAGCACAGCTGAGTCACTTTTGCTTGGGGCTCTCAGGCAGTTGCCATCCCTGAATGGCCAACGTGGCTCCCTCCGTGGCTGGCAGAGGATGCCGGCTCGTGGCCAGGTACTGAGGTAGGGTTTCTCCAGCGGACTTGGGCTTCTTACTTTATCACAGCTGGAGTCCAAAAGCAAGTGTGCCAAGAGACCAAAAGTGGAAGTGCATTAAGTTCCTAGTGCTGTGTAACAAGTAACCACAAACGGAGGGCATAAAACCAGGCCACAGTTTCTGTAGGTCAGAAGTCCGGGCATGGATTCCACTCAGGAACTCACAAGGTTGTGACTGATGTGTGTCAACAAATACTACAGTCTCACTTAAGGTTCTAGACATTTTTCCAAGCTCCCAGGTTGGCAGAATTCATTTCCTGGCATCTCTAGAACTCATGGCAACTGGCTTTTTTGAGACCAACAACAGAATGTCTCTGAGCTCAGGGAAGACCTGAACTCTACGTGTGTGTGTGTGTGTGTGTGTGGCTTTGTTGAGATAAAACTCACTAATTCACACGCACCGTTCTTCACTCATCTTGGTACGTAATTCAATGTTTTTTCGCATCTTTACAAACAGGCAAACCTCACTGCAATCTAATTGTTACCATCCCCAAAAGGAACTTTGTGCCCCATACCAATTGCCCTCAACTGCGCCCCTGCTCCCAGCCTTAGGCAAGCACTAACCTGTTCTCATCTCTGCAGACGTCTCCTGTTCTGGTCATATCACCCTAACGGGATCATTCGACATGTGGTCTTTTGTGTCTGAGCATGTTTTCAAGAGTCGTCCACCTCGCCCCGTGTGTAAGAGCTTCATTTTTCTCATTGCTGAGTACAGCTGCTGTTGTGGACATTTCACATTTTACTCATCGAGTCATCACTCCATGGACACGCAGGTTCTTTCTGCTCTGGAGCAACATGATACGTGATTCTTCTATCCACATAGAAGATTGTGCTACAGTCTGAGGAACTGCTAAGCTATTTTTCAAAGAAGCTGCACCACTCTCACTAGCAGTGTGTGAAGATTTCTATTTCTTCTCATTCTCTTCAACCTTTGTTATTGTTTGTATTTTTTATTATAACCATTCTAGTGGATATGTAGTGTCTCATTGTAATTTTGATTTGCACTTCCCTAATGACTACTGGTGTTGAGTATTTTTTCAAGTGCTTATCGGTCATTTATGTTTTCTTTGGGAAACTGTGCAAATCCTTTGGTTATTTAAAAAAATTGAGTTATTTATATATTTATTATTGGAACGTAAAAGTTATTCATATACCATGGACTTATATCCCTTACTAAATATATGATTTATAAATTTTTCCCCATTTTGGGTTGACTTCTCATTTTCTTGATTATATCCTTAGAATCACTAATGTTTCTAATTTTGAAGAAGTACAATTTATCTTTTTTGTCTTTTGCCGCTTATACCTTAGATATTGCAGCTAAGAAATTATTGCTTAGTTCAAGTTCATGAAGATTACCCTTCTGTTATTAAGTTTTACAGATTTAACTCTTGCATTTCAATCTAACAATTCAGTTTGAGTTAATTTTTGCCTATGGTGTGAGGGAGGGATCCAATTTCATTCTTTGGATATCCAGTTGTCTGAGCACCACGTGTTGGAAACCTTGATTAAATGTGGCCTAACTAAGCTAATCTCTCTTTGGCTAACTGAAAGCCAACTTAATATGAAGCTTAACATTGTCTGATATGTGGAAACTAATCCAAAACAGTGGTGGATATAAAAAAATATATAAGAAAGATCAGTGGAGTAGACAAAGAGGAATGAAGGGGAGGGAGGAGGGATGGGAGAGGAAAAGACATTGGGATGAATCTGACCTAACTTTCCTATGTACATGTGCAAAAATACCACAGTGAATCTCACAATCATGTACATCCACAAGACACTAATTTTAAAAAAAATCTGTAAGTAAATAGCAGAAAGATCTGTAGAGTAGAGGGAAGGGAAAAGCAGGAAGGAGGAAGGGAGGAAAAGAGAAAGTCCTGGGGACTGAATTAGAACAAATTCCATGTTTTTATAATTAGGTCAAAATGAATCCTAATGTCATGTATAACTAAAAAGAACCCATAAATTACAAAAAGATATGAAGCTTAACTACATCTGCAAATCTCTTTGCTTTACCATATAAGGTAACATAACCACTGGGGTGATATCCATCACAATCACAAACCCCACCCACAATCAGAAGGAGGATAAAGAACAGGGCATGTGCTCTGAGTGATGAAAATTTGGAGACTCCTAGAATTCCTGCAACACAGAGTTACCAGCATCTCCAAGCTTGGACATGGAAACTGGCAGAGCACCATTTCTATCACATTCTACTGGCTAAGCAGTCACGGAGTCTGGGTAAGTGCAGAAGATCATTAGGAGACTCCAGCTCTTAATGAGGAAGTACCCAAGAACTCATGCCTGCCTGTCTTCAGTCTACCACAACCAGTTGTCACAAAAAAAGCAGCTTCTTCTATCTTAAGATTCTAAAGAAGTCTGAAAACCAAGGAGATACCTTCTTGTAAAGAAAAGTCAGCAACAGAATTCAACAGCTACCTTAGATTGTGTATCTGAAGAAGGAATACAAACCTCAATTCTGATGGCATTTGAGCTTTATCCTCTATTCATCTGTGTTCCATATACACCCAGGGGAGTCACTGTGAGTGTCCCACAAACAGTATTTCAATATTTCTGAGCAACAGGGGCCTCGTAACTGACCTTGGAAAGATGATTCAAACCATACACAGAAATAGTTTCCTTGGAATTAAGAACACACCACCCTCCAAAATAAAAATAAAAATAAAAACAAAAACTTGATTAGAGTTCAAAGATGAGGCTTAGTTTGGTTCTTCAGGTAACACTTATAAATGCACTTTGTTTCTATGGCTCTAGGACAGAACCCAGTGTTACCAATAATGCTACCCCAACAGCATTACCCTTTCCTCCCTCTTCTGGCTCAACTCTAACAATGCAGAATAAAATCTCCAAATGGCATCGACTGATCTCTACCCTACACAGATATCGCAGGTATTAACAGCTGGTCGGTAGTGGTCAAAGCATACGCAAACTTGTCCTCATGAGAGAGAAAATCTAAAGCTTTTCTTGACTTCAAATATAGTCTCTACAATGGTCTACTTCTGCAGGATGTAGATAGGTGCTCCTTGGCTATAGAAGAAACATATGCTGGAAATTTATAAAAATCTATCTCTCCCCATCATTCCAAAGAAAAACAAAGTGTAAGTTTGAGGGAGGTTCATAAAATACTATATGAAGAAATAATCATCATAAGAAGATAAATGTAGATTGTATTTGGCAAAAATGTGCCATTATACCTATTAGCTGAAGCTGGAATGACTACAGATGTCTTTATTCTAGTGGTCACAGGCAAAGAGAAGGAAACCTAGGACTCAATGTGAAGTCCTCACTGGCTGTCAGAGCACTTTCTAAAACATTTCCTGATTAGCAATTCCCAAATATCATTCTCATTTCTGAGCTTGCGTCCTCATTTCTAAAATGATTCTATCTGACCTATGACATAGAGTAAAATACGCCTGTATGTCCTTTATGTCCTGTAAAATTGCTGTGAAAAAACAGTTGCTGTGAAAAAACAAAGTCAAAGTGGCTTGAAAAGCCAGATAATTTCAGAGTCGATGGCTTCAGTGGTCCTCAGCACCATCAGGAACATGGGTTCTTTTTTACTCACCTTTTTGTGTCAAAAGATTTGGCTTGATGCATGAACTTGTTCCTCCAGTGGTTACAGAATAGCTACTAGCAGGAGCTCTCGGTTCGTGTCCAGAGACTAAACAGAAACTCTCCCTCCATGTCCATTCTTAGACCAATAATATTGGATGGTGAATGCTATTATGGTTGGCTTAGACCTGGGTTCCTGGAAGGAACTGGCTTGGAATCATCAGGACCTATTTCTGGTGCTGGGAAAGGGGAGTTTCTCATGAGTTTAAGGGCTCTTTGAGGGACATGAAGACATAGGAACAAAATTGGGGATCTGTGAAGAAGAAAGCTGAGGGAGGGAATGGAGGCTTAGCAGGTAATCAAAGCATCTATATAGACTGGAAAATCCCCTGCAAATAGCATGTATTTATAAATACATAAGCTGTTGTTTCACTGTATTGCCCTCAAAGGCACAAATCCATCTTCCCCTAGCACTGTAGTGAAATTCTTCTAAACACCTTGATGGGGACAAACTGGCTTGATTGGTGATCATAACTTAATTTATACTTTAAATTTGGCTTTTGAAGGTATACTTTTATAAATTATAACATGGAAAGCTATCAGTGTGTTCAAGAGACAGCTGCATACCCATGTTTACTGAATATTCATGACAGCCAAGAAACGGAAACATAAGTGTCCATCAATGGATGAATGGATAATAAAAGTGTGGTATACTTACACAATGGAATACTATTCATCCGTAAAAAAGTGAAGTCCTGTCATTTGCGAAAACATGCTTGAAATTGGAGATCATTACACTAAGTGAAATAAGTCAAGCACAGGTAAACAAATACTGCATAGTCTCACTCATATGTGGAATATAAAAAAATATAGATCTCATAAAAGTTGAAAATATAATGGTGGTTACCAGCAGCTAAGCAGAAGAGGGGACAGAGGAGGAAGGTTGATTATTGGGTAATAATTTATAGCTAAATAGGACAAAGAAGTTCTAATGTTGTATCATGTAATAATGATACATTGTATATATTTTTTTAAAAATCTGGGGAAAAGAACTTAGTATGTTTCACCTACACAAATGAAAAATGTTTGAGGAGTTAGATGCTTACCCTGATTTGAATATTTCACAATATGTTCATATGCTGAAACATCACATGGTACCTTATAAATATGAACAATTTTTATGTATGAGATAAGAAAAAAGAAAAACTATGATACAGGCTAGAGGGGCCTAAGGCATGTTTATAAAACTTGATGTTGACAGAAAAACTTTTAATGATATAAAAATATTTGCAAGATAATTTAATTAAAAATAAATAGGTTTAAAAATGTATATAAACAGCCAGCACAGTGGCACATGCCTGTAATCTAAGTGACTGGAGAGGCTGAGGCAGGAGGATCACAAGTTCAAAGCCAGCCTCAGCAATGATAAGGTGCTAAGCAATTCAGTAAGACCCTATCTATAAATAAAATATAAAATATAAAATAGGGCTGGCTATATGGCTCAGTGGTTGAGTGCCCCTGAGTTCAATCTCCCATACCCGAAAATAACAACAACAACAACAAAAAATGTTGAAACTATGGAACTCTTAGAAGAAAATATAGAAGGGATGCTTCATGACATTGATTTGACAATGATATTTTGGATATGACACCCAAAACTATGCAATAAAAGATAGACAAATGGAAGAGCATCAAAACTAAAATTTTATTTAGTAACAGAGTGAGAAGGCAATTCATGGAATATAAAAATACTGGCAAATTATATATATTAATATACAAATATATAAAGAATTCCTTTAACTCAACAATAAAAACAAACAATTCAATTAAAAAGTGACAAAAGAACTAAGAGGCATTTCTCCCAAGATATTCCAATGGCCAGTAGGCACATGAATAGATGCTCAACATGATTAATCATTAGGGAAATATCAGTTGAAACCATATGAGACACCATCTCAGAACCATTCAGATGGATGCTAACAACAAAACAGAAAATAATAAGTGTCGGCAAGGATGTAGAGAAATTGAGACCTTGTATACCACTGGGAATATAAATATTGCGGCTGATATGGACAACAGTATGGCAATGCCTCAAAATACTAAAAATAGCATTACCACCTTTGATCTAGCATTTCCACTTCTGAGTTATGCCCCAGAGAATTAAACACAGTTTTACACCCATGTGTGATAGCCAAAAACTAGGAACAACCCAAGTGTTCATTCACAGATGAATGGATAAATGAAAGGTGGTATGTGTGTGCACATGTGTTTAATGTAACATCATTTAGGCTTGAAAGTAAAGACATTTTGACACATGCTACACCATGGATGAATGTTACCCTAAGTGACATAACCCAAAGACAATGACTCCATGACTCCACTTATGTGAGGTACTGGATGGTGGCTGCCTTGGGAGTTATTTTTCAGTGTGTATAGCTTTTCAATTTGTGAAGAAGATGAAAGTTCTGGAAATAAACCATGACAATGGTTATAAAACACTATGAATGTTTTTTAATACTACTGAACTATACATATAAAAATGGTTGCAATAAATTTGATGTTATATATATTTTACCATAATTTTTCTAAAACATAATAAATGTGTACAAAAATGTTGATAATGTTTCTATTTTTCTCCTAATTTTTAAAAAAAGTAATACATATGTAACAAAAAAATTATGACTTAATACAAACATCCAGCTCAGATGTTATCTGCCGCCTCCTTGCTTCATACCATCATCAAAAGACTCCTTGAATTCCTATTCCACATCTGGAAACTGAAGTTTTCTCAGTGGGATCTACTAATTCTTCATACGTGAGCTCACCTCCGGTCCTCAGTTCCTAATTCCTCTGAATTATTACATGTTAAGAAATATTTTTATACCTTCCTAAGAAAGCTGTTATATCTTCCTCTACCCCTCTCAATTCCACCAAAGGAAAATGAAGCATTAAAGTTCTCATAGACATATGCATTGAAAGAGTTCACTGAAGATCTGGAGAGATGGGACATGGGGCTTGTTCAGATCCACCACGCAAACAACTTCCAGTTGAATATGAGGCACTCAGCTCCTAAACGTCACGTCAGGCTCCTCACTCCAGTCATGTCGTCACACCTGGAACACCCAGCCCATCACAGTGCCCACTTGCTGTGTTCCTCACATCTCTCCCTCAGAGCTCCAAGTTCCTCTCTCGTCATAGGAGCAATCCAGACCTGTCTAGCATCTGTTCCCACACTCATCTCTATGAACTCCAATGGGATCAGCAGGATAAAGGACCCTCCACATGGCCACTCTCCTTCTCAGAGGTAATTGTGACGATGCATTTTCTCTTCCATCCCAAACAAAAGGGCAGAGCCTAATCTTTCCTCCACCTTCCCACCTCATCTGCTCATTCAATAGTTCTTAAAATTCTTATTAATATATGCTAAGCAATTGATAACTTCTGGATTGCAGGAAATCAATTGGAAATGACCAGCAACGTCAAACAGCTCATAGTCTAGAAAGAGAGAAAGCTAACAGGGATGGATGTCTGTTGCATGACTGAATGTCCTCAGCTTCAGCACCCACGCCAAGGGTGGCACGTTCTTGCTCCATATTCCTCTCTGTCAAAGGAAATGTCACCAGGCTCCTCCAGGCCAGTCTTTCCATCTTGGTGCAAATACTCTGTTGAGCAAATGAACTGGGAGAGATGTAAAGGGCTATCCAGGATGTATGATGGAAAGAGTAGAATCTCCAAGTTCATTCTCAGACTCATGTCCAATGGGCACCAAGTCACAATGCAAGAACCCATGAACTTTTCAAGAGCCTATGAAAATGTTGGCACCCTGAAAAAAACAACACAGCAACTATTACCTGAAAAATTCACATAGAAATCATAAAATATCAATAACCATAATTGTTTTTGCTCTAAAGCCACAAAGGCACTTCAACTTTTTAACTGTAACTCAACATATATGGTAATCTATAACTTAAGTTTGAAGAAGAATGTTCATTCTAACATATTTATCATAAACACACTTGAAAGAATGTGAACTGTGTGCTTCCAGTAAGAATGCTCAGGACTCACATGTGGCCTCAAATGGTCCCTATAGGGATAGACAAAAGTTCCAATTCTGCTTCAGTCACAGATCTATTGGGGGCTTAAATCTATCTGTCTTAAATGTATAAAATTTTAGTTTAGAATTCTATGAATGGGAATAATAATACTGATTAACTCTTTTTTTTAAATATTTTTTTAGTTGTAGATGGACACAATGTCTTTATTTTATTGCTTTGTATGTGGTGCTGAGGATCGAACCCAGGGCCTCACGCATGCGAGGCAAGCGTTCTACTGCTGAGCCACAATCCCAGCCCCTGATTAACTCTTAACCAAAATAGTTGGGACCAAAATGACTTGGATTTCACATTTTCAGGTTTGGGGACATTTGCATATACATAGGGAGATATTCTGGGGATTGGAACTAAGTCTAAAATGAAATCCATTTATGTTTCATATACCTACCTTAGACACAAAGCCTGAAGATAATTTCATAGAAAAATTTTAATGAGGCCGCATTTTGACTGCAGTCTGTCATATGAGGTTGGGTGTGGATTTTTCCATTGGTAGTGATGGCATGTCAATATTCAAAATGTGTCAGATTTTAGAGCATTTCAGATATTCAGATTATGGATTTTCAGTCTCTATTCAACCTAATATAATAAGCCACAATTCATTCTATGAAAGTTGCCTAGCATAAAGCTTGCACACCTTGGTTGTTCAATAACTGCTATTTGTATTTCCCTCCATGTAGAGGAAAATGGCCATCAGAATATGTTTCTGAACATACATTCATGGGTAAAGATGCTTGGAATTTTTTGCAACATAATAATCTTAATGCACATTTTATTTGATCCTAATGTCTGCTTCCCTCTGTACATCTGACTGTTACTATCCTCTGAAACACAGGCTCTGAGAAAAGTTTGGAAAATGGTGATCCAAAGATGCGATTTAGCCAAGGGTGCTGTGCTAATACCGGAAAAGGGTCCACCTACCCCTGAGAGTGTTGTCTCAAGAGACACTGCACTCTCTTCAGAGAATTCTCCCCTAAGTTTCTTCCTTCTTCGGCAACTTATCATATAAGGTCTGGTGTAGCTTTTTGGTACGTTGGTAGTGACATCATGTCAATATTCAACAAATGCCAGATTTTAGAGCATTTATAAAACAGATGAGTGAAATGTTTATATATCAGCCTGCATTTCTCTCCCTTCACTACAGCTTATCATTTTTGTTTGGAAACTTTTGCTCTTGCCCGTAGCCCCAAATGCATTCCTCTATTATTCTTAAAGGCTTTTCTTGTGTGTGTTTTCTTATTCATGTTATCTTCATTAATTGGTCATATGGTTAGGCAATGATGTAATTTTTATTGATATTAGTAAGATATGTTACCAATAAAAATGTTATGACAGACAATTAACTCCTTTTCAAATTCACTCACCTGACTCTGCCCCTTGAAGGAATGATTCACTTTCATCACCGAGCTTTGAACGATGCCCATGCCTTTGTGTGAGCCCTAACACCTTTACTTGCTCTGAGCCAGCCCAAGAGTAGAAACAAGTTATCCTCTGAATTTCTACTTTACCCTGAGACCAATGTACTTGGCTCTTATAAAACAAATTCTGTCACCAATAAAAATTGATTATCAATAGGCAAATTATAAAAAGTGTGCATGCTTTCAGTTGCAGCAGTATCTCTGAAGAAGTCAAACTCCTAACCCCTGTGGGTGGACATCTTCTCGCACACATTCTTCTCCTAGGTTTTAGTTACAAGTCTCATTCTGTGGAGAAAGAGGTTCAAGTTTAGGAGCATTTAGTGAGTTGCCACTAAATGCTCCTAAATCAGTGGTCACTGATTTGACACAGGAGCAGAAACAGAAGACTGAGTTTGCTAGAACTCTAAAACAGTGTTCTTTCCCCAAACCAAAGCATCCTCTCCCTCTGCACCTCCTCTTCCAGCCTTTCTAAACAATCTCTGGGTAATTTCTGGGAAAGACAAGAAAGCTGATCTCTGAGGATCTGGCCAAAGCTGCTCAAGAAACCATTAGTAAACATTATTTTAATTGTGCACAATAGTAAAAATCTGAATATTCCTTTCCATACGTATTTTATTTATATGTATATAAATAAAATTAGATATACATGATACTCCATTAATATGTTGAATATATTACAATACTTATTCATAAAATGGAAATCATAAGAAATAAAAAAGTAACCAATGTTTTTAAAGTTACATACTTTTATAAATGAGGCAAAAGTTTTGCTCACCCAAAAAAGCAATATTAAAAATTTTTTTGTATAAAAAGTATGACAATATGCTTTGCTATTTTTGAAAGTTTTATTTATTTTTTAATTGTTTTATTTGTTTTAGTTAGCTACACATGACAGAAGAATACACTTTGATATATCATATATAATGAAAGTTTTAATTTAATACTTGTGATTCATCATTTGAAATTCTGGTTCTAAGTTCAGTTTATTTGTGCACTTGATTTTATGACCAGATAAAACCAGAACTGCCACTCAACAGGAATATGTAAATGTAAGCAGAAGTGCCTACTGATCTGCTGATGGAATTGTGAAAATCATTTTCAAGTCCATGCACTAATTATGCAATGTTTTCTGTTAAGATTCTGTTTAAAATTTCCCTCTTATCTGACCTTAGCTAATTATTCTTGGAAACTAACTAGAAGATGCTAAGGATGTCACAATTTTATATTATTAACGAGGTAGCTCAGACTTTCAGCTTCAGCTCTGATGTGTAAAGAACTTAAAATCATCCCTCTCATCCGTTCATCAAGAGAAAATTGAACAAATTAAAAATCAATGGCTTTTCTGGTCATATGAGAGAAGCGAGGGACCAAGGTAAGCCACACTCCAGAAATCTCACAACTGTGATTTGTTTGCCTGGAGCAGAAGCCACTGGAGCCATGAACTAGTAGAAACATGTAAATGCTAATTTTGGTAACTTGATGGTATTGAATGTGGATTATTTCCCAGCGAGAAAATCACCATGGTTACAGTTTTGGAGGGTTCTCCAGGGCTCCATGTAGGAACACCCCCAAGTCTTTAGGGTAATGAGACAAGAAAGATCCTTGCATGGCTCCAGCAAAGCAGCCACTGTGAAATAGGCCCAGGGCAGTCTCTGAGAGTGGCCTGCTCCCCAGGGAAGCTGGGCTTCACCATGGCCCCGTCCCACCTAAAGAAGGGCATTTCTCTTCCTTCACACCCCTTCAGCTTCCATGGCTCATCTAAGGGAGGAACAAGAGCAAAGAAACATTGGTGAAGGCCAAAGCCCAGGGACTTAGACTAGTACTAATGTACTAGTACTAATGTACTAGTCTAACGTAATCATTAGACTACGGAGAACTTCCTGTCCCACCTTGCCACCACCCCAAAAAGATGCTAGCAGAATACACTAGAACACAGCTGAAAGAGCAGGGGGACTCAGTTTCTCAGTTCATTCACGTGCCCCACCCAGCAGCATCACGGTAAACTGGGGGCTTAAATAACAGTAATTTCTAAAGCTCTGGAGAGTGAGAAACCCGAAATTTGCCAAGCACTTCCCTCTCTGGTGAGGGCCCTTTTCTTGGTTCATGCATGGTGGCTTTCTCTGTGTCCTTACAGAGAAGGGACAAACCAGCTCCCTTAGGCCTCTTCTATGAGGGCCCTAATCATGGGGGTAGAGCCTCGTGCTGGGGGTGGGATTTCAACACATACATTTCGTGAGAACACAAACACTGAGACCTTATCACACAGACTTTATCTGAGGGGGAGTTCTTAAGCAAGCCCAAGGGGTCAAAACATCAACACTAGAGCAATTGAGGCCTCTCCCACCCATAGTCACAGCCAAAGTCAAACCCACCCACCTTCTAGCTACCTTCCTGCAACTAAACCCCACTCAATGGCCTAAGTACCTCGGTTCCTATTACCCCCATATATTGTGTCTGCTTTTCAATACAAAATTATAAGGCCCACTGAAAAGTGAAGAAAAACAAAAACACAAGAGTCTGGAGAGAGAAAACAGTCATCAGAAGCAGTCCCATATATAATGTAGCTTTTGGGATTATCAGGCAGTTTTCAAATATTGGGATCACGGGTTGAGTATCCCTTATCTGAACTGTTTGGAGCCAGAAATGTTTCAGATTTTGAATTTTTACAGACTTGGGAATATTTACATATTCTTAATGAGATATCTAGGGGATGAAGCCCAAGTCTTAACACAGACTCCACTTCTGTTACCTCCACACCTCATACACACAGCCTGCGGGTAATTTTCACAGTGTCTATAGTGTGCATGGGCTCGACTACAACCTGTCACACGCATTGAGGTGTTTAGGTGTGGAATTTTCCACTGTGGCAAGGACATTTTAATAGTGAAAAGATAGTTTCAGATCTTAGAGCATTCCTAAGTTTGGATTTTTGGGTTGGGAATGCTCAACCTGTAATATGTCACGAGCCCTAATGAAAAAGGAAAGCAACATACGGGAGCAGATGGGTAATGGGAACAGAGAAGAAAAGCCTAAGAAAAGAGAATATTCGAGCCCCTTAAACTGGAACCCGTTCTTACTTAGAAGACACGAATCTCACAATAAAATAAGCAAATGTGGTGCCACTGCCAGGCTCTGCATGACATGGAGCTCTCACTCTTTTCCCAGGATACCCTCTAATGCCATAGATGATGAAGGGCCCTGAGAGGCAGACGTGAGGGGAGAACCAGGACCACTCCATATGTGCACCCCACCGTGGAGGTGACCGCACCATCACGCAGCCGAACCCATATCTACACTGGGCATTTCATCTAAGGAAGAGGAGCCGATTCATGTTGTGGTTCTATTTCCCATTGTGCTACTTGGGTTAACCATGTTCTCTGGTGATTGAATAATCCTCTGTCTCCACTCCACCCACCAGATGCCCTGAATTGATATCTAGAATCAAAAGCTACTGACAGTAAATCAGTATTTAAAAGGAAAGAACCGGGCCTATGTCAATTCATCTTTCATTTAATTAGAAAAGAGTTATCTGAGATTAATATTTATCGCCCAGCTACTTTACTTGACACGAGTGGGAATTGGGGCATCTTGGGTTTGACTCTTTCTCTGGTTGATGCTGACAGCTGTAGGGCTCGCCCAGTGTGCTTTTCTCCTGCTTGGTATTCCAGGCCTCTTTAAACATGGCAGGGCTACGTGACTGGCTGTGGTCAATGAGCAGAGAACAGAGGTGGCAGGGTCACTGTTAAACCACAGGAGGCCTGAGTTCCCCATGTGCTCTCACTTCCCCGTAGTGGAGGCCGTCAGCTGACCCCTCTGCAGCCAGGAGTGAGACACTCAGACCACCTCCCCCCACACACACACCTGCAGCCACCCTGGGTATAAACTGCAAGCCTGAAAGACTCCTGTGTGGCTAAGTCACAATGTTTGCAGAGTTCATTTGTTATCCTAGCATAACTTAGCCAATCCTGAACAGAACCGTAACCTTGAGGCAATGAAGGCCCTTATTTTTCTTGCATTTTCAGCAATAAGAAAGAAATTCCAAATGTAGCCTACCTATTTCACAACTGCCACTCAGACTGGGTCATTCACAACTGTTATTCACACTTGGTGATGCACTAGTTGGTGAGTAAGGCCATGTGTGGATTGGACAGTGAAACCCAGCACCTTGCACATGAGCATGATAGTTTCAGTGGGTGCTGTATATAGGAAAAAATAAACACTTTTAGTTAAGAATAGAGATGTTCTAAAATTTTTCAATATTATACTAATTGCTATTAATCACAATAATTTCTAACAACCTAAATTGCCTCAAGGAGTTTTTTGCAAATATAACCCTTCTATTTGGAGTTTATTTATCCTTTCTTCTTCCAATGAACACTCAAACTCATTAGCTGTTCTGTGAATTCTTTAACCACACACACACATATTAATAAAGTTAGTAGTTAAGAAATTTACTGAATTGATTATGAATATTTAATTATTAAAACAATAAATGTGCCTGTAATCCCAGTGGCTCAGGAGGCTGAAGCAGGAGAACCATAAGTTCAACAGCCTCAGCAAATTAGTGAGGCCCTTGGCAACTTAGTGAGACCTTGTCTCTAAATAAAAAATAAAATTTAGAAGAAAAAAAAAGGCTGGCAATGTGGTTAAGCACCCCTGGGTTCAATGCCTGGTACAAAAACAAACAAGTTTCTAAAAACCAATAAATGGATTTGACATTTTGAGAATCTAGAATATGTTATTATCCAATGATGGATGTGTTGGCTGATTTCAGAATAAAACTATGTGGGGAGAAAGAGATGGGAGACTAGAAGTTAAATAACTCATACAGAACCTATCTACATAGTTTTTTTCAACCTCTAAATCTCTGGATATTACATAATACTTTTAAGAATAAGTGAAAACTCAAAGCATAAAAGATTTTGAGTGACATTTTAAATGACCCACAAGTTAATTATTTCAATGTGTAAAAAAAATAAGAAGTACACCAGCAAAGCCATGCTTACTATCTATGATTCACCAATTTACAAATAGAGTAAAAATAAAGAAAGCAAATCAATTTTTGTATGTTCTTTCTACTTGCGCAGTGATTTATAAAAACAAAAGTAAGTATAAAATCTGTATGTTGGGATGTTAGGCTAGAAATATTACTGACCAATTGTGAAAAGTACCATAAATTTTCTACTTTAAAGAATGTTTTCAACACAGCATGTTGAAATCTAAACAACTGACATTATTAAAGTAACTTGGATGTTTTATAGCTGATTGACATACTCAACCCAGAGAGATCTTTCCAAACAGCACCAAGCATTGTTTATATCAATTTAGAACTTTATAAATCATTTACTTCTCAATAGTTTAATTTTCTAATTTTATATTGGGGATTGAAGATATACAGCAAGATAATTAAGCACTTTATGATCCATTGCCTAGATACAAAAACGACTGGGAAGGAAAGCATTCTCCTGATTCTCCCTATGAACTCATCGCTCAGCTGGTCCTACCTATAAACAGGGAAGTTTACCATCATTGTCAGTCCTGCACAAAGGAGACAGGTTTAGTTGATATTTAATGCTTGATTTATCCTTAGATAAGGGTTCGAGTGCCTTCCATGGAGCCAGTGCAGCACTGGGCGTTTAAAGACATTGTTTCTGACAGCAAGGGGCTCATGGTCTGCAAAGAAACTGGACAAAAATATAGGTGACTACAGTGAGTGAGCTTCAAGAAAAGATCCACTGGGTCATGGAAACCCAGGGAAGAGGACCAGACCCAGCTGGGATGGGCGTAACTGGAAAAGGGGACCAGGACTTAGCTAAGAGAAAGACAGGATGCCATGAGGAGAAGGAAGAGCACAAGCAGCTGGGGGGAGGAGACGATGGTCAGAGCACTCCCCGCCAGGCGCACAGTCCAGGGGAACTTCTTGCATTCTGGAATGTTCATCTTCTCTCTCCAGGAGGGGACCACCAGCCTCTGGTGACTAACCACTGGAAAGTTAGCCAGTGTGAATGAGGAATGGAATTTTCACTTTTATCCTGTTTTAACTCATTTAAAATCACCCTGAAGCAGCCACTCTGGTTAGGGGTTCCCCCCGCCCCACAAAACCACAAGCACAGCTTCTGAGCTGTTGGAAGGAGAGCTGGGACAGGAGGCTCAGGAGCTGGAGAGGTTTATGAGCCATCATGAGTCGTTTGGACTTCAGCCCAAGGGCTGGGAGTTGGTGAGGAAGGATGTGATGGGATGGGGTTTCTTGGGAACCTGGGAAGGGTGGAGAGGCTCAGAGCTTGAGGCCATGGACAGGTGAAGGATGAGGCAGGCTGGAGACAGACAGCAGCTGAGTGGAGGAGGAGGGAGAGGTGACAGGGGTGGACAGGAAGAGGCAACATAAAGAAGGACATTCTGGTCTGGACTAGACATGTAGGTGAAAGGAGGAGGAGTCCCACATGCACCTTACTTAACATAGGAAGAATGCGAGGTGTGCTTTGTTTCGGCGATGGTGAGTTTGAATGGAAAGTGTGTAATGGATATCCTCAGGTATTTGCCTGGGCACCCCTTGGCATCTTGATATCCACTGGCAGAAGTTTCATGACATCTTGACCTCAAAGAACTCAAGTTTAACTGAACCCATGCAATACAATTCATCATTGAATGTAATGTAATCAGGCTCTTAAAGTGCTTGCAAGTCTCACTTCAGACATCCATTATCACAGTGTAATGTTTGGAAAAGCATCCAAATTGTTTAAGCTCTGGGGCTAGTTATGTTTTGGGTCAACTGGAGATTAGTAATGTCTCAAATATTAAGGTGTCTTTCCAAAGATACATTCTAGTGATGGATGATGTTCTACCTTAAATAGATTTTAGCATAATGTGAATGTCCTTTTACTTGCCAATGAAAGAAATATTTGCTTTCTTATAACCTCTTCCTCTCCATAAAAAAGAAACAGTTTTACTGTTTCAAAAACTGTTCTGGAAGTTAATTTATGTCCATTTGATTTCTACAGATAATAATTCTAGCTGATCTCCAAGTATCCAAGAAATAATGAAATGGAAAATACCATTTCAGTTCTACACCGTAACTATATTGGTGTCCTAAAACCATATCAGACATCTACATAAAAACTCCTTATGCGGGTATATAGTCCACTCGATAACACTGCAATTGTAATCACAAATAATAAAATTATCTTTGGTTCAAAATGCCTCTTTAGGACCTCAATATTATTTCTCCAGTGATTTGTAAATATCTTTGTAATTTTCACACTGACTTTCTTGCATGTGATTCCAAAGAACAACTTGGCTATAGCTGGGTGGGCAGTTTGGGACTCAGAATACAGGTTTGCCATAGAAATAGTACAGGTGTTGAAGAGATCTCCAGCTGACGTACAATGCCCTAGGTCTTGTGGGCCAAGCTAGTGGCACTGCAGAACCAGGAGGCTTTAGGATTGGGTGACAGGGACCCTGGGACCCGGAGGACAGGAGTGGTGAACAGCCTGGGGAAAGGCTGTGAACTGGAAAGCAAAAAAGGACTTGAGTTAAATGGGATCAGGAAAAGGATAAGGTCTGGGACTCTAGGAAAGCTTTAAAAAAGGAAAGAGAGAGAGGTTGTATCAGTCTGACTCTGTTTTCAATTGCACTTTCATTTTAACCATCTGGTGGTTACTGGAGGAGGAAATAAAGAGCCAGAGAGAAGCTGAAGGTGAAAGAGGACTCTCCCTCTCTCTCTCCTTCTATTCTCCCCCTGGTAGAGTTGGCTCCTTTTATCTGTGCTCAGATTCCAGCCCCCTATTCTCTAAATCTGGCCACATCATGTTGACATAAAAGACTGTATACAAATAAAAATCTTCAAAAAACAAAGGCTACCTGGTGAATTGCTTCATGTGCATAATTACAACATTGGCCACTGTCATTCTGAACAACTGCATGCTGTGGTCACACCGCTGTAATGAAGAGCTCACACTAGGAAGTGAAAAGTCCCCCATCCTCCCTCCGGGATTAGATGCAGATTTGCCTTCTTCCAGAAAGGTCTCAGAAGACAGGAGAAGGGAAACAGCAGTGAGGAGCAGAAGCTTGATCTCCTGTTTTGCAAGCCTGGAGAAAAGGTGGTCTTGCAGGAAAATTCGGTTTGCAAACAATGAACATCTTTTGTGTTCCTTGTTGGCAAAGCAATTGATTCTAGTTAGAGATTGGCTGGGTGCCACCTTGCAAGCAGTTTGTCTTTTCTGTTCTGAAGAGTACCCCTAGGAAGAGCTGCAGTACAGGATTTCTTTTCTTCTTCTTTTTATTATAGCTGATACTATCTTCTTTTCCTCCTCCCACCCTCTCTGCTGAAACTAACTGCATGCAATTACATAGGTCACATTTTATAATTTTGACAAATATTATAAACAATAAAAATAAACCTTTTCAAGTATTTTTTTTAAACCTGGGAGAAGACAATTTCTTATACCAAAATTCTCTCAATAATGTGATTTATGTATACCTTTTCCCTCCTAAGAAAGAAACCAAACCAAAACCTTGTTCTCTGAGCACAATCATTACAGGGAATTTATTCAAACTTTATAAGGCCACATAAAAATTTGTGTATTTTACAAAGATAGACTAGTCAATGAGATCAGAACCTAAAGAGCACAGAAGGTGGCCACAGCTACCACTCAATTTCTAGTGTGTCTTCTAGTAAGGAAAAAAAAATGATTAACATTAAGTTTTGTTGAAAGTTCAGGTGACTTTATTAACAAAGAAATAGATGTCTACTCTCAATACCTTATTTATTAGCATTTTCTCATCCACTAAGGAAGTTTGGACACTTCCTGTGGAAAGTATTAGTCAAAGAGTTTCATGTGAAACATTATCTACTAATTGGCTTTGTAGAAATTAACACTTTGAAAGCAACTGGAGTTGAAGAACTTGCAGATAAGGAGGAAGTTCCAAAAGGATGGATTTCCTGTGTCACAAACAGGAGTCCCTAAAGCAGGAGGTTACTGGTAAACACACCCCCGATCCAGAGGTCACAGCCTCCTCATTATCAAACTGAGAGCCAGGACCAACTCCAAGCCACACTCATCTTGAGTATGCACTGGACTGTCCAGGCTCTAGGGTTGGTAGAGAAAGCCCACCCATGAGGAAATAGGTCCTGGAGGTGAGCCATTGCCCCAGGAACCTGGAGGATGCATTTCGTTGGATTTCATATAGTGATGGAAACATAACTGGTTCTCTCTTGTGATAATAAAATGGGTTCCACAAAATAAATGTCCAAGCCTGTTTCCCAAAACACAGTATCCAATCAAATTATATTCTAATATTATGTACATGTCCGAGTATGTAACCAGGAATCCCACCATATGTACAACTAGAATGCACTAAAAAATATGGAAAAAACACAATACCCAATAACAAGTGCTACAAATCCAAGCCAGAGGGCAAGTTAAAAGATTGTGATTACAACTACATGGATTCATTGCTGTCGATGCCAAGGGTAAAAGAAGATCCTCTCATTTTAGCAAATGCCCCAATAGCAACAGAGATTGTTAAAGGGATAATTATTTTAGTGTTATGTTATGTAAATGTCATGGAATATTTTAAAGATAAAGTGTTAATTGAAATAGTTTTTAAATATAAGGCTGTCAGGTCATGCTGCATCTCAAAGAACTTGACATTTGAAAAACATAAAGGGATCCTACCATACTCTGCTGAAAATTTTAACTTCCAGGAATATAAATTTCTGAAGCATTCTTTACAAAAATGCTAACCATTAAAAACTAAATGCATACCTGGGTGTGGTGATGCACATGTATAATCCCAGTGACTACGGAGGCTGAGAAAGGAGAATCGGAAGTTTCAGTCCAGCCTGTGCAACTTAGCAAGACATTGTCTCAAAAGTAAAAATATAGCTCCATGGTAGAGCACCCCTGGGTTTGATCCCCACTACCAAAAACACAATAGCAGCAAAACTCTAAATGCATAAACCTAAGGATATTTTATACTGTAATGACAGTAACTGAATACAAACTTAGAGTAATTCAGTATTTGAATACAAACTTAAAGTAAAAGAGATGAAATTGTATCTTTGAATCAAATTTCTCAATAGGCAAACAGTAAGTGAAAAATTCAATAATATTTTGTTAAAAAAATAAGTGCTGGTGAATAATCCATATAGCTAAGATTACTGACATTTCAGTTATCTGCTTTATTATTATATGGAAAGCCATTTAATCTCTATTTTCAAGGCCCTTTATTATAAATAAATGCATGTTCATTAATAAGAGGAAATAAAATAGAAAAAATGACTCATTGTTTTGACAGGCACTTAAAGACAACCACTGTTAGAATTTTGTCCTATTTATTTTGGGGTTTCTTTCTTTATAGGTATATATTTGTACATACTTATAGATCACATCTATACACACAAAATTTTGTTTTCTGCTCTTTGTTGATTTCATATCTATTTTCTTTAGATGTTGAAATACATTTAATAGGACATTTCTCTTTTTTCTGATGATAAATGTAACAGCCATTCTTTATTCAAAGAAGAAGAAGAAAAAAACCTATGCACATGAGTCTTGGCTCTCCAGAGGAATGGAACCAATAGAATGCATATACAAATATAAGAGGGGATTTCTCAGAGCTGACCACACAGTCAGAGGCTGGCCAGCCCCCCAAGGCTGTCTACAGGCTGGAGAGACAAGGAGACTAGTAGATGCTCAGTCCAGGAAGTTGGCACTACTGAATAATAGAGATCAACAATGCTGCCCCAGCCCAAGGCTGAAGGTTTGGAAGCCCCTGGAGAGTGGCTGGGGAGAGTCCGCATTCAGTGGTTGAAGAACTGGAGCCTGATGTCCTGGTGTAGAGGCAGCAGCACCAGATGCTTCTGGTAGAGACTAGTCATGGCCACCCGTGTGGAGTTTCCATGTGGAAAAATGACTGGGTTATGACAGGTTTAACTCAATCAGTTAATTAATCCCATGATTAGATTAGCTGAGTGGTAGCTGAAGGCAGGTAGGGTGTGGCTGGAGGAGGTGGGCATTGGGGACATGGCTTTGGGTACAGATTTTGTATCTGGCGACTGGAGTCTCTCTGCTTGCTGATCATCATGAGCTGCTTCCCTCCACCATGCTCTTCCACCATGATGTTCAGCCTGACCTTGAGCCCCGAAGAATGGAGCCAGCTCTCCATGGACTAAGACTTCTGAAACCGTGAGCCCCCAATAAACTTTTCCTTCTCTAAAATTGTTCTTGTCAGGTCTTTTAGTCACAGAAGCTAAAAAGCTGACTAAACTCTTTCCTTCCTTCCTTCCTTCCTTCCTTCCTTCCTTCCTTCCTTCCTTCCTTCCTTCCTTCCAATACATTTTTGGAGGAGCTTTTATGTCCCAGGCTTTATCATTTTTGTCAGGAATACAGCAGCGAATGGGACAAAAGTCTCTGGCTTCATGGATCTTACAGTCTAGGCAAGGGAAGCAGAAAACAAATGAATCAACTACAGTTCATCTGATAGTGAGAAGTTACATGGAGGAAAAGAAAGCAAGGGAAGGAGGTGTCATGAGTAGGGTAAGCTACAGTCTCAACTACAGCAGTCTGGGAAGGATCACTGAGACAAGCACACTGAAGCCAAGATGCGAAAAGGGGAAAAGCAGTAAGAAGATTGGCAGAAGAGCGTGTGCAAAGATCCTGAGGCGGTGAATCCTAGGAAGAACAAGAAGCTGGATAGAAGAAAGCAATTTGAGGTCAAGAAGACAAGGGAAGAAAAATTCCCATTCTTTCTCTCAGTGAAGTGGGGAGGAAGATGAGTACCGCTTACCCGATAGACAGTCCATTGTGGAATGTTGTGTTAAGAAAAGCCGTGGAGAGGTACGCAGGATCGGTCGGAGGTGGTTGAAATCATCTTCTTGAAAGACGACGGTGGCTTAGAGGAGCGAGTTGGGAAGGGGCACAAAAGTGCATGTCTCTAGAAGATGCAGACAACAGGATTTGCTAATGTAGGGTGTGAAAGAAAGCAGAAAGTTAAAGGTGAGTCCCCCTTTAGAGCAGCAGGACAAAGGTACGTCACTGGTTTGAGGAAGATGAGGGCGGGTACGGTATGTGAGGAATTGGAAGGGAGGTGTGTGAATCTGCAGTGGAGGGAGGGCGTGGCCTCGTCTGGAGCTAAACTCTCGGAAGCTGTCGGGATATTTGTGATGCATGTAGCCATTGACAGGAGCATGGGAGGGCGAGGTACGGGTGGGCTTTGGTGCAGAGATAAGAGAATTTTGCAAGAGTGATTAACAACATAAAGTCCAGTAGAGTGGTCAAATTAGACTCTATTCAATCATAGGCTATCCTAAAAGAATGAAAAAATCTTGTGACTTAACGTTTAATACTGAGTGGACTTTGCAGAAAATAACTTTCACTTGTAGAGCTAATGGAGCACTTACCTCCACATATACTCTTCAGCTGTCCATAACTACCTAAAACAAGTCACTGGAGGATGGAAGGAAGCATTAAGCATCCGTCTTAGAAGAAATTCAAATTGAATACGTTACTATAGTGTCTCATACACTTTATGTGAATTGATTATAATGCATGTGTATATGTGTGTATGTCTAAAACAATTTTCCAGGCAAGATCTAAAATGCTGGGAAACGCTCCACTGTGGTGACAGAATTGTAGAAAAATGACGGGAAGTTTTAGCTTTGTAATTGTGCTCTGGACCATCAGGAAACATGTCCATCCCTGTGTTTGGACGTATGGATAAAAGGCCACATGGTTCCAGCGAGGGTAGGCTCTGTAAAGCTGGCACTTGTGTTTGTCTGGAGATCCCTGAGGACCCTGGTGCCAGGCCCAGCGTCCACTCCTGGTTCAGACGTGTCCTGGAAGCTTCCCGCTGGGCAGTGCTGGGCCTCGGCCACTGCAGCCAGAGGAATATCGGTGGCATGGCGAGATCCAAGGGCTTGAGGATATTGCCCTGCTTCCTTTGTTCTGTTTTTCTGCAATTATTTCATCTGAGAGGGACCCTCTGGGGTTCCTGTGCTTGTCGTCTGAGGAGGGGGCCCAGCTCAGCAAAGTCTGGAGGCTGCTGAAAAACCCTGCGTGTGGCACTGTGATCATTTCTCGTCATTTATTTTTGCTGAAGCTGTGTACCTTTGATTAAACCTGGCACGGCACTTTAGGAACCACTGATACACATCAAAGAAGCTAGCTCTCCCAGATCAAAATAGACGGAAGGTTTGGACCCGGACCAGCGCTGTGTGAGCACTAAGAACAAACCACAGCGGGAGGCAATTGCTTTTGGACAAGAATCAGGAAATAACCAAATGGATTTTCTTTATTTCTTCCTTCATTAGCAGCATGGCAAATGCCTTCATCCTGTCAGAAGAGAAATCTTCATTGGATTTTTATCCAAAAAACAGTGTGGGGGGTAAAACTCTAGGTGGAAAATTTAAACGAGTCTCCTAAACTATTAAATTTTATAATAAAGACAAACATAATTCATGTTTGATGAGTAGAATCAAGACCTGGATACATTTTTCCTTTTATTTTGGGCTCGATCATTGATAGAGCCCAAATGTGTCTGAAGGATGTAAATTTACTTTGCATTCACTTGGTGATCTGGGAACAATTAAAGAGAACGGATAGACATGTCAAAAAACAAGATCAAGTTGAAAAATTATACATGTAGCTATGCCTTCGAGAAGTTTTATTTTTCCCAAGGACATTTTGAGGGAATGAGGGTGATGAATTTTCTTATGTTCTATTCCAGAGGTGAGTCACTGGCTTAGAATAGACAGTCAATAAACATGAAGATACATTCTTTTAAATGTCTATTTCTCAACCATATCTAATATAAATAGACTTCTTCAATGCACCAAATCTCACTATGTAAAAATAAATTCAGTCAGATTGGTAAAAAGACAAGGATGATCATCAGAGCAAAGTAATTAATAACCAGTAATTCTGTCTTTACTTTTTCAACAGTGAGATTTTTAAGTGCTGGGGATTGACTATCTCATTTGTTCTTCACAATAGCACTGTGATGTCGCCATGTCATTGATCTCTTTTTATTGATAAAGCCATTGAGGCTCTGAGAAGAAATTACTGTGCCTGTGATCAATCAACCATTTGAGTCAGACATTGCAAACATTTTCTGTAAGGGGCCCGATAGAGAATAGTTTAGGTTCTGCAGACCATACAGTCACTGTTACAACTAGGTCACTATTGGAAAGGCTCAATGTTTCCATCAGAACAAGGAAAAAACCCAACAACTCTGGCTCATATGCAAATGAGTGAGGGAGGCTGTACTCCAGGAAGACTTGATTTATGAACTCCCCAAATTTGAATTTCATGTAATTTTCACCTGTCATGAAATAATATGATTCTTCTTTTGATTTTCCCCTAGACATTTAATAATGTAAAATCCATTCTGAGCTCGCACGTGGCACCAAAACAGGCCCTGAGCTGGCTTTGGTCCATGGGTGGCCTGTGGAGGTTCATGATCCCTGCTAGAAGGAGAAGGATCAGGATTCAAATCTAGACCTTTTACCACCACCACAGGTCCTTCCGCTCCACCAGGAGGATTTGTTTCAAAATCGAGGAGAGACCCTACTCTGGGACTTGAATCTAGAGACTTTTGCTGCTGTTCATTCTTTTGAAATGAAGTCTCCAACATGTTGAGCTCCTCCATCCAAAGAGAAAGATAATCATCAGCCACAGAGTAATTACCAAAGTTAGAGCCAATAGCAACCCCAATGACCACTTTGTTGTCGGCTAGAGGGTTTGGCTAAAAGTAAATGTAATACTCATTAAAAAATGAATGGTACTTTAATGCCACTTCGGAGGCTGGTGAATGGTAGCTAGCGCTGAGCGATCCAGGAAGCTGCTCTGCTGCTTCAAGGCTGACAGGCACTGACACAGGAATCTTCTGGAAGGCCGGAACACTAAGAGAGGCCCCAGTGTGGGAAGGTTAGGAGTCCCCTGAAACAGTCCAGGCTTGGAATCCTGCCCCGTGTGGAGAGCATGGGCACGGTCATAAGCCCAGAAGAGAGTGGGCGTTGACCCTGAGGAAAAGAAAGCACGCAGATTTCATGAAGAACGACCCCACAGACGAAGAGTTTTGAGCATTGCCCCTGCCTATGGAAATAGTGATTAAAAACACTCTCCCATCAAGGTGCATTTCATCATTTTTATATTTGTTTTCCTCCTCCTATACCATGATTTATTACCTCCCTGCTGAAGCGTGAAGCTGAGATCTGTCTTCTTAAGCCTCTCTTCCCTGAGTGATTTTGTTGGGAAAGAGTTGCTCATGAGAGCTTAGCAATTGCTGGTGTGCTGTGGAATAAAACTGTCAGTGTGATTTAAAAATACATATTGCACAAAATAAGAGAATGCATTTTAAAAACCTTGTTGTTTTTGTCTCGTTTGGAAAACAGGGGCGGCAACAAGAGAGGTTCGAAATCACAAAAAAGCTTTTAATTGTAAGGCAACTTCAACCTCAAAATCACATCCAAATGTCATGGGAAGTAGCAGATGTTCTAGGGTTTTAGATCTAAAACAGTAGTTAATTGCCCAAGCAATAGATGACTTCAGGGAAGTGTATTGGTCAAGAAATTTAGTGAAGGAAGAAAGGAAATAAGTGACAAACCACGAACACCTACTTACATGGACCTAACGGAGTGCTTTGGATTTTTCAGATTTTGGACGCAAAGGCTTGAGCATTATGGACATTCCCCAATTCCTTTTGTTCTAATTTGTTCCATGATATGAACATGGAATTAATCCACAATATAGAAGTGAACTCAAAATACTAGACTTTCCTTTAATTTGCTTTTAGTTTGATATTTACCTAAAAGGCATACACAAAGAACTTCCTTGGTGATGATGGTTTAGAGATGTACATATTTGAGCTTATGGGACATCCTTCCATAAGAATAGCATTAATATACCTGAGTTCATAGTGCACATTCTACTCTCCATCATACTTTGAAAGGTAAATGCATACTCATGCTCTACTGTGAATGGATAAGGAGAAGGAAGATGGCATTCAGAAGAGAGATGATTTTACTCTGCTAGTTAGACAGGCAATAGAGTTTCCAGTACATCCCTTGAGCATATACAAGTATTCAGAGTTCTTACCAAACTCTTTTTGCATGAAACACTTAGAAAATGATTATTTTTAATATATGCTGTGGTAAACAGGAAGAAGTTTCAGACCATCCATTTGGAATTGGGTTTAAAATATTCTTTTATTTATCTTGTAGATTTAGGGTACAAAAAATAAAATACTATATATGTTATTATAATTTATTTGCCTCCCATGTATTTGAGACATTTAAAGAGAAATTGGAGTTTTCTTTTTTTTTTAATGCTGGGTACTAAACTTTAAATGACACTACATGATACCTTGTCAAAGCTTTTCAATGATGATCTCATCAAATTCTCGGTATTCAATACCTAAGAAATACTTCCATACAAATACATGACATATATTTTTAAGCATCCTTAAAATCTTTCAATAACTTAAAATGTTGATTTCTTAAAGAATTCAATAAATCTTCCTTTTCTCAAATTATCAACCAGATTATTAAAATTTTTTGAGATATGTTTGGTTTTTAAACCCAGGTGAATCAGGCATTTTAGAAATAATGTTAAAAATTTGATTTGCAAAACATGTATACATTTGCTAGGGAAGCCATCTGGCAACTAGCTTATATGCCACTAGAGGCACAGCCAGTAAATAGATACAAGTATACAATGTATGTGAACATGAGGACTTGAGCCCTTTCAGAATGTCCTTGGTAGTAGCCCCCTTCCTCTCATCTCTGGTTTACCACCTAGAGGTCACATGTTGATTTGAGTGACACATATTTTGAGTACTTGGTACAAAACTCTATGAGGTCCCTGTGCCCCAGCTGGTAATGGGCAAACACAGACTCTACCACTGGTACAGATGTGTACCTCTCGATGCTTAAACATCTCCTTGGCTACACAGGGACAATGGATGTTGCTCGTGGTCTGTTTTGATTGTGGAGTTCTTCAGGTGGACCCTCACATGGTGCCACTGGAAGGTTCAAGGAGACCAGGAAGAGGCTGCATTTGCTTACCCAGCCCAGACCAGGGCTATATCTATACCCCCTCAGCTTCCCAACCTCCCAACCAAAAGGACCAATTCCGGTCATGCATTACCTCCCCTCCTTCCTAGGATAAACTGGGGGTTCTAGACACCATCTGAAAGGGGCTCTGTGGAAGACATGTGCCATTGGCTGGCATTATTGGGTGAGGAGGAGCCTTCTGTGCAGTCCCTAGGCAAGAACCCCTATCTGCATAAGGAGTCAAGCCCAGCCATTACAGCTCAGGCTGACTCCAGTTGAGCGCACTCTTGACTGAGAAGTTGTAATAGTTTATTCCTGAGCCTCCCTCACCTGCCTTCCTTAGCATGTGGCAAATTGTGAAAAGAAAAACAGTTTGACTAACAGACACAAAACTGAAAAGACTGAGCCGGGCACGGTGGGTCACACCTGTAATCCCAGCACTTAGGGAGGCTGAGACAGGAGAATCCTGAGTTCAAAGCCAGCCTCAGCAATGACGAGGCGCTAAGCAACTCAGTGAGACCCTGTCTCTACATAAAACCCAAAAAATAGGGCTGGGGATGTGGCTCAGTGGTTGAGTACCTCTGAGTTCAATCCCTGGTACCAAAAAAAAAAAAAAACCTGAAAAGACCAAAGATTAACTATTTTATAGGTAAAGATGCTAATAGTTACAAAAATGTTTTTCTATATATCAAGTGATTTTTTTATTTGCTAACATAATAAAAATTGTAATCCTGGTGACACACAGAACAATGAAGAACTTTAAAAATCTATTTCTTAAATATATTATATCCCTTGCCTAAATTATACTTTATCCCAAGAGCTTCCATAGAATTTACTAAATTTGGCTAACAGGTTAGGTTCGGCATTAAATATTAAAAACGTATGCTTTTTGGGGGCTGGGATGTGGCTCAGTGATAGAGCACTTGCCTAGTATGTGTGAGGCACTGGGTTTGATTCTCAGCACCATGTATAAATAAGTAAAATAAAGATGCACTGACAGCTAAAACATTTTTTTTAAAAAATGTATGCTTTTGCAGGAGATAAAAATTGGATCACTTGGAATTCCAGTTTCAGAAATTTATCTTCAGTGTTTTCAAAATAATTGCTAATATATGTAAATTACTTATTAAAGAACAGTACCCATTTTTAAGTGCTCTAAAAGTCTCAAATTTCTGATGACAGGAAAATGTAGGGTCAACTTTGAAAGTGTGGGATTTTTATGTACAATTCTGTGACATCAGGACAATTTATAAAGCTGATATCTTTAGATAACCCCCTGACATGTGTGGGTGCACCTCACAGATACCAGTAGAAATAGTTGACAGAGCCAAGATTATAAGGCTACATTTTAGTTATTTGGTTACATAAACACAGCCATGGTCTATCAATTTAAGCCATAGTATTTAATAAAAGAGAAGGCAAATTAAAAATGAGTTGTACTGATAAATGTGATTAACCCAATTTAAATTTCAAAGCTTTAATATTTTAATAGGCTTAGTCTTTTGTTCTTAGTCATATGCATAATTGCTTTTCCTCATTCCTTTGATTTAATGTCAGAAAAATCTGAATAAGCTTTGTAGAAAAATATACAGTGGGAAAAACTGATCTGAGTGAGAATAAATGTTATCCAGATCTCGTGGTCGCATTGTCTAGGGCCAAGTGTAAAAAGAAACCTCTAGAATCTCACTGGTTGGGTTAAAAACAATTTCATTGTTTTCTCCATGTATGTTGGGGAAAAAAAAGAAAAAAATTTTCAGCTTGCAAATCCCAGGACTCAGGCGACTCCCACATCTCTTTATTTTCCCTCATTGTCTCCAACACAGGACCCACTCAAATTCCAGAGAACAGGCAAAATTCAATTACTTCCTAAGTAGTCTTTGAATGCGTATTTAAATGGCTTGGTGTTGTCAAATTCAAAGGTTCTCAATAAAAGCACAGGAGAATCACCAGGAGAGTAGCTTCAAAACATATTTCACCAAAGATAAATTATGCAAATCAATGAATAATAAGCTCACCAACAATCTACTCTAGTTTGGTGACCTGTCAAACTCAAAGAGACCAATAAAGTAATGCTATTTATCCAGGAATATTCTGTGATTTTCTTTATTAGATGTGTGTATTTATTACACGTGTTCACATACACACAAAATAATTAACCTAGGTAGACATATGTGCGTGTGCGCACACACATACAGTGGAGAAATCACCCTCTGACCAGGATTTCCTCTTGTTCCACTATGGACCTTCCCAGGGCCCTGACTGGCAAGAACACAGCTAGCATTCTCCCACAATAATTTGGGGAATGTTTTGGTCAGCCTTATTGAGAAACCTAAAAACATTCCCGGGTTGTCAGAGGCCAGGAGTGAATGACAGCCTCGACTGGACTCCTCAGAGCTGTTTTCCCAGGAAGCAGAGGTGGCTAAACAGACCTGCAGCTCTTTCTGTACCAATACCACCTCCCATTGGTGGACAGGTTCAGCACATTTTCATGTTGGGATGACAGCCTGTGAATATTTCATCATTGTGTAGTTATTCTTTATTGTTCTTTTTAAATTTTTTCTCCTTCTGTTCTTTTTCCTTTTTGTTTTAACTTAACACCCTCCTCTAGGGACATGAATGGCATTAAGCATCTGCCATCGTGGCCCTGCCCCGTGGCTGCATGCTAGAATGACACGGGAGCTCTCACAGGACCTGTGCGTGGGTCTTTGGCTGGTCTGGGGTGGCCTGGCATCAGGACTCTGAAACACTCTTCCAGTGATTTTGCTGTACAGCCAAAGTGAGGATCGCCTCTCTCCAGAGAAACCCTCCCTGACCAGAGTGAGGGGCGTGGAAAAATGAGTAAATCTACTGATCCAATGTCCTAGTTTCAATAGATCAAGAAACATTCCTATAGGGGTAAATGACTGCCTGGCCACCTCGATTCAGACTTGCAGCCATGTTCACTGTTTTAAAGTCTCCATGTTATTAATTTTCTGTTTCATAAACCTGACAAACATAATTGTTAATTACATACCACACACTCCACCCTCCCCGTGAATGGTTTCTCTCAGAACCCTCATCTGATACACAGCTACAGTGCAGTGGCCTACTATATTAAATTTCAATTTAATTATCTTTATTACAGCATCCCTCCTTGGAGGAAATGATTAATTCAGAGATGGACTTATAATAGCAGAGACAGGTATTGTGAGGAGCCTGCCCTAAAGCCCGGTGCTGCCACCAGGCTGCACTCACAGATGGAGGGCAACAATAAAATGGGTGAAAAATGAGTTTCTCTTTCATTTCCTCAGCTCCCTGTGATGTGATGCCTGTGAGGTCCCCACCGGCTCACACAAAATGAACAGTGGCAGAAATGGCACTTCAAATCGCAACTCCGTGCGTGTGTATGTGTACGTGTGTGTGTGTACTTGCACACTTTGATTAAAAGCAAGGAATGGTCCTCAATTAGCACAGAAGAGAACAGGAAACTCATGGACAGGACATATTCATTCCTTAATAATTAATGTTTTCAGAGTTCAACTTTATTTAGCACCATAAGTCTAATAAAAAAGAAAACGTGGAATGTTTTGCTTTTAAACCTGAGTGGAAATAGTCATCCAGTAAGATTCTCTAACCTTAGTTAGAAAATTAAAAGATCTAGAAGGCTGCAGGCTTCCCAGAAGTAATTGTTTCCCTCAATTAACACTGAGGGGCTTGGATCCCACACAGCTATAATATTTGGTGACTAAGAAGAAATGAACTAGAAAATGGGCCCTCAGGGCTTTGAGATTCTGTGTTATTGAAGCAGAGAGTGAAATGGACTTTACTATGACTTAGCAAGCATCTCTGACAGTTATATACAGAGTGTATACACTCTGATTTGAGCCGCTGTTGGGACTGTCAGGAGCGGCTAGCCAGATGCGCCCCCCGATCCCATTTGTGCTGTTTTTAATATATTAGGGAATTCAAGTACAGAGACATGAATTTGTTCAACTCTGAAATGATAGGATGCAGCATAAGCACAGACAATACCGGGGACATTTGAAATACAGTCACATGTCACTCAGTCACTGAGACTCAAGCTGAGAAGTGCACCATGGATGCTGTCTTCATCGTGCCAGCACAGGAGAGTGCACTTGCACAAACCCCAATGGCCTAGGGCAAGCCCTCCAGGTAGCCTCTCCATTCAGCCAGGAGACACAGGAAACAGGAGACAACTTTTATTCTAAGCAGTGAAGCGCACTGAGATATGGATGGATAGGCTCGTGTGGTGAAGGTCATTACTGCATCCTTACGTTTCCCCAGTGTGCATGGGGCTCTGTGCTGTCCTTTCCTATGACATACAGTGAATAGGTCTGTTTACGTCCTTGTCACCGCAGCACATGAGTAACATATTGTACTACCATGTTGGGACAGCCACACCGTCACTAGCAAATGGGAACATTTCAACTGTATTACGATTTCTTATACCACCATCATATATGTGGTCTGTTGACCAAAATGGTGTTGTTCAAGATATTCAAGGCCTGAGTGTATTGGGTGGGTGAGGGACCTAAGTATATCATGAGGACTCCAGCTTGAGCATGAGTTGAACTCACCATAGAGTACTGACTCCTTTGCATTAGTGGGGAGATAAGAGAGGAAGGGTCCTAACTAATTAAGAAGATTCCATATGTTCTCTTTTAATCTTGAGGGAGAACACATTGAGACATTGAAGACATTTAAGTGAACATCCAGTCTAAAGGGAGCGAGTATTCCGAGTTTACTATATGCCCACAATTCATGTCACCTTTCCCTCTACCTTGGGCTGAGGGAGATACAGTTCAATTAGGTATGTTAGTAAAATTTCTGCAACAGATTCGGGGGAGAGCAACTTACGTGTTGGAGATGAAGAGAAAGACTGTTTCCCAGCATTAGCAGCTGTGGGAAGCTGGAGGAGGTAGGAAGAGGACTCCATTCTGCTTTACATGAGCATCGGTGTATTTGAAGCAGCAGGGCAGTGGGAGCCTGGGAAGGGGCCAGGGTCAGAAGCAGATGAGTTCTGTGTTAATGGAGGGAAATGGGAGGGCCTGACAGGTGTTTATTTCTTGTGATCCAATGGGTGCAAGCTAAGCTAAGATAAATTATTAGAGTTTCCGGGAAACTCTTGAGTGGCAGCTACAGAGCCAAAATATGTAATTTTTATATTCTTTGTTCTTCATGAGCACTTTGTGTTGCCTGTGGGTGTTTAATGTTTGCTCATTAATTGAGACCTGTATGAACAAATAGCATAAAGAGCTCATGGTTCCTCCTCTGGGCTTTTCCTTTGTGTGTGTGACTCTTCTAAGTGGTTTTACTGGATGGGTTGCTCAGGGCTCGGTCAAGAAAACTCAACTTTAGGGATCGTGGAGAGAGCAATACAGGTTACTGATTGCTCAACAGCGGGAGGACTCAAAGAGTCAAAATGGGAGTTTGGTCAGTACCTGCAAGATGTGCACACACCCCACTGGTGGGAAGAGCCCAGGACTTGTGTTCAACCTGCTGCGTGGTGTTCTGTGGTCTGAGCTACAACTGCTTCTACTTTGCAAAGCCATAGAAGGAACCTGCTGCTACAACTGCATCTAGAAGTACCGCCCAGAGCCAAAAGGATGCCTTCCCTTTTCTTTCTACCTTCCAATCTCCCACTACGGTCTCTTGCTAGGAGAGAATTGGCAACAACTGTGGTAAAGGAGTCTCATTAAATGGAGATTGCAGACTTCCGGCCTGCATTTAAGAGAACTCAGATGCAGGGGCATGGATCTGATGGCCCACCCCATACAAAGGTAAGAAGGAAGCTGGCAACATTGTGGTAGTCCCGATAGATCACATGCCATTGCTGAAGGGAAATTTTGATAGACACTATATAATGAATGTCTGCCATGTAGCATAACAGGGAAGCCATCAATTTCCTCATTTTGCTTTGTGATGCATACATTTAACTTTAAAATGCTTTCTTCTATTTGCTAACATCTCAATTGGAGAGCATTTATAGAAACAAGCAATAATATGCCTCACATATTACAATCAATGATACGCAATCATTCCACATAATATATATTTTATTAGACTAAGAAAGACAATGCAGCAAAGGAAATCTAATGGCTGACATGGGCCAAGTACAGCAACTGAGGATGAGGTTTGACGAAAATAGTGTCTGAAAATTCACTCTCATTAGAAGATGGCTTTCTTGATCAACTTGATATCTCCAAGAATATAAAGACATTTCAAACATCAAAGTGATGTAATCATATGAATGGAGTCTGGTAAAAATTGCTAATGGCACAGTACACGCGCTCTAAACCATGACAGTATTAACCATGTCAGGAAAATGTAATGAATTACAATGTTTGGAAATAAGCAAAGAAGTAATTAATATCTCTAAATCGGTTTTATGAAGCTATTTTCTTAATTTTACAGTGTTTTGAATAAAATGAAAAACACGAAGTAACCAAAGCAAGATGTGAATGCCAAAGGGTCGGTTTCTGAGAATGCTATGGGTACACAGGCTCCGTCTTCCCTTTTTGTTGGAGACTGCAATCGTTTTTGGAGAAAGCAATCATCCATATTAGGAAGACAAAGTTTTCCAAGGCAAGTTGGAACTGAAACGACAAGTACCAAACTTCCCCAAAGGCCACACTGCAGGCAGCGCCCCTTCCAGGGGGAAAGCTGGGATCCATACGGTGGTGGCAGTGTCTCCCCTCCACATACACATGAACAGACCTTGCCATACATTAGGAGATGCTAAGGAAAAGGCAGGAACCATGAAACTGCTGTTGGATTGCTCGTCCTCCTGCATTTCTAAGAGCTGTCTATTGTCCCTAGACCTAGGATCCTGTCTTTCCCTATAAAGAAGATGCCATGACTCCTCCAAACCCCAGAGGTGGCTCTGCTGGGGTAGACAGTGGAATAAATCCCTGAGCTGATGGGAAGGTGGCAGCCTCCGCCCTGGTGTCTGAGTGTACGAGGCTGGGGAGCAGCCCCAGGGTAGCAGCAGGGCCCTGGCATCAGTCTCCCGAAGACTAGGAATTTCAGAAGCCACCATCATTCCCATGATGCCCTGTCACAAAGAACCACCATATGCAGGGAAGGAAGAAACCTGGACAAGGAGCGGATGTTGCAAACGCTGGCCTCTTGTGTAGGCATGAGGGACTATGGCAGCCTCAGCCAAAGAAGTCTTCCAGCAGGAAGACTTGCGAGTTCTCGCATCTCCATTTCTCCCGTCCGGTGCTCCCCCCTCCTCAGTCTAAGCAGCTCTCTCGACCTCCTCTTAGGAGAAGTTAGGTGCATATTCTCTGTAACATTTGCTCTGTTTATGGAATACAGTTGCTAGTAACATATTTTATAATGAGAGCTATGTGTGGAAACTGCGTAGTCTTACACTACAATCTCTAATATTGGGATGTCTTACTATTAGAGCAAACTGATGACTTCAGTTGAAATGTTTCTTTTTCTGCCTTAACAGTACATTTAGTAATGCCATCTTTTACAATCTTTGCTGTTATAAGTTCAATAAAACATGACACTTAATTAAAGTGTAATATTGGACAAATTTAAGATCCTTACTTTACAAAATGTGAAGGCCACCGCTTAACTAAAATGATTTCTTAATATTTCTTCTACATTCAAAACCTGTTACGCTATATCCTGGATTTTCAGCAAAGAAGATATATGGTAAAGGGATTGAGATGTCACCAACAAATGACCCAGCAAGGAAGCGAAGTTATTGCTTCAAGTTAATCAGGAGAAAACAATTGAGTTGAAGACAAGACCAAAGTCAAAAAACAGGGAAGGCTGGATGTGGTGGTGCACGCCTGTATTCTCAGTGCCAGGAGGCTGAGGCAGGAAGATTGCGAGTTCAAAGCCAGCCTCAGCAACGGCAAGATGCTTACCAACTCAGTGAGACCCTATCTCTAAATAAAATACAAAATAGGGCTAGGGATGTGGCTTAGTCTTTGAGTGCCTCTAAGTCCAATCCTCAGAACACAACAACAAAAAGAGCGGGACAGGTAGTGGAGGGAAGGGTGGTAATTCTTGACAGAAGTCTAGAAAAAAAACCTTCACATGCAATATTTAACATGTTTCCATGTTTCTTAAAATGCACACACTACATTACCTAATTTCTGGAGCACATAGTAGCAAACATAACTCTTCTCCATCAATTATGTATTTTAAAGGATCAGGAAGTTGTATTTGCAATATCAAAGTTAAGTTGAAACACTTCTAAGTGGAAAAGAGAAGAAATTCCACACCAAAATTTAAAAAGAGCCTGACAATTACTATTGGACAAAGTCACTAAGTCATTTTATCTGTTGGAAAGTATAATTATCTTTGATTCTATAAACTGTCTCAAAATTCGAATGCATTATGCCTTGTGGTAGCGCCCTTTCCCCTTAGCCTTTTCAAAGTGAGTGGGCTCATAAGGCGGGCTAGATGCGTTACGCAGACACGTCAGGCCTTCTGCGAGCCCGGGATGCTCCACTTTGATCTCCCAGCAAGCCGACTGTGACAGCGTCCCCACAGAGCTCTTTTAACTAACATGCACACAGGGAAAAATTTATGAGGGTCTGTATGAAATAGAGAAAAATAGAGAAAAAATGTAGAGAAAAAGAAAAGGAGACACAATTTTGTGACACAGAGAGCCAGTTGGATCGGGTGTGACTTTTACTATCTTTAAGCACATTTGATAAGACTAACCTCACTGTGCAAGACCGTCTCAACATAGCACATAAGAAACACGAGGCAAGAAGAAGCTGGTCTATGAACAACCCACAAAGCCAGTTAATACTTCCTGCACTAAAATTCTTTGAGTTACAATCGGGACAGCTTCTCAGGATATAAAGAGCCTGAGACTTCTCTTTGGTTCCAATAGGGCTTTGTCATGACTTGTAATGAACTGAACATTTTAATGCACGTTCTAAAAAAATTGACTATTACTGTGTGTGCAAAAATACAAAGCGCACGTACGAGGATGTTAACAAAACAGCACCTGCACAAACTCAGATTGCAGCTCTATTCTTGGCTTATCTTTGCTTTTCCCTCACTGGGATCATTTCTGTTTCAGTGGGAAAGGAAAGTCGCACGCGCCAGCATAATTCATACGTTAAACTGGAGCCACCACTTCTGTATGGATCAGCACTCTGTAAACAAAACAAAAATCTGAAAAATTTTAAGTCCACATATTCCCTGACAGATATATATAATAAGCTTCCACAATGACAATGGTAATGGCCAAGGACCAGAAGTAACGTAGGCTTTTAAAATTGGGCTTGGAATTTAAGGGAGGTAGTAGGTAATTGTGGGATATTTAAAGAACTTTAAATTTACTGTACTCTTAAAAGGTCATTATTCAAACTTTATTCAAATCCACTCTTTAAAATGACTCCCTTAATAGAACTATAGAAACTCAGGCACAGGAATGTGAAAAGACACTCATGGCAATAATGCTATTGACAATTGCTTCATTCTTTTAAAATGCCAATCATTTAATAAAGCTCTTGAAATCTAATCCATTATCTACTCAAGGCAAAAAAAAAAAAGTGATAGACTGGCTGACTAATTGAGAAGAGACAGGCCAGGTGAATAAAAAAAAAAAAAAAAAAAACACCGCATAGAGCACCGCAGCACACACCTGTAATCTCAGTGATTGCGGAGGCTGAGGCAGAAGAGTTGCAAGTTTGAGGTCAGCCTCAGCAATGCAGGAAGGTCCTAAGCAATTTAACGAGATCCTGTTTCAAAATTTAAATAAATAAATAAAGCTGGGAATGTGGCTCAGTGGCAAAGGGCTTCTGGGTTCAATCCCCAGTTCCAAAAAACCCATAACAACCCACCAACATTGAATGCTTATATTCACCAGCAGCACCATGCCTTGGGCTGGATACATCATAGCTGATTTTTCAGGCCTAGGAGGTAGGTACGTGCTAGTTATGCTTTGGACTTCTCAGAGGAGCCAAGTGAGACAGGGACTTATGAACCTTGCCACGGCACACATCCCACAGGTCGGGGAGCTGGGCAGTGGACTCTGGAGTTGAACCCAAGCACCTCACTGTTTCCCGGGGCCTGCTCAGTGCATACTCCTCAGGGTCTACAGCTGCTTTTAAAAAAAAAGAAAAGGAAAAGCTGCCTCAAGAATCTCAAGAATGCTCTTATTTGGACCCATGCACAGTTTAAAATTGCAGGCAGGGAAAGAGCACACTACAGTAAGAATGTTGGAAGGGAATGGTGAGCATCCCCAACTGAGTCATTATAATAACAAAACCACGGCACTTCAGACTAGGAAGAGGCTTTCCAGTATCATGTCCTACCCAACACGGGGCTCCTGTCCAGCACTCCCGGCAGGTGGCCGTGTAGTTGCTGTTTGAACACTTCTCGTGAGAGGCACTCACCACCTACCAGGCACCCATTCCAATTCTAAATGAATTGAATTTTAACAAAGGGCATCATTATATGGAGCCCAAAATCAAAGTTGTTGTCACTTCAAGTAATTGCTTTTTACAAGTCCCCCTGAACGCTGAATCGCTTGATCATTAAAGGGACTACTGCCTCACCATAAATCATGAAAGGTAAACTGGAACTCAGAGGGTAGCAGGATTAATTTCATAAGTGGCATGTCAAGGGGTTGGATCTGATTCTATCATTTGTGTCAAGGCCAGTGAAATCCAATGGCATGCCTAGACTACAGTGCATGATCCCAAATAAAGGGGCCAACAAGCCACGGGCATCGCACCTTCCAGAATCATTGCACTTTGTTGGAACAGCTTAATCACACTGGTGTTGGTGAGAGTACAGCCAATATCTGGTTGGGCAAGATGCGGTGAGTCTGTGAGCAGGTCATTACTAGCAAAATGCCTTTGAGCAGGGTGCTCAGAAGAACACAAGCGATACTTCAGCTGGGTAGAGTAGACGAAAGATGCACACAGGCTGGAGGGAGACTCTGTCTCTCTCCACACTGCCAGGGTTCCTTAGAGAGCAGGGCTGCTGACAGACACAAGGCACAAGTCTGCTCGCATGCCCAACCTGCAGGCACAACCACAGAGACAACTCCAGGGAAAAGACTGTTCTCAGAGCAGGATTGGCACACATTTTAATCTGTTCTACGGATACACGGAGCCAGGTGCCTTATTGCTGGGCCCTGGCTCCACTCTGTAAACCAAATGTCAGACCAGATGGGAGAATGTGACTCCTTCTTTCTGGAGAGAAGTACGAGATTTGCTCATATCACTTAATACTTTACATCAGTTTTGTCTACAACGAGAATCTTAGCAGTGAACACAGCTCGATTGTGTTCTGAGCAGAGGCCACATCAAAAGCACCTAGGAGTTTGGATCATGAAGCATGTTCCATGGGGTGAGCCTCCATTGCTGATTTCTTCTGCCTGAAATCTCCGTCAGGAGCTCCAAGTTACCTCCAGAATTGGCAAGATTCTGTGCTTTCTCTATTTAAAAACATATATGTCAACTATGCAACTTGCATGAGCAAGTTGACTGACTTATGAGCACACATAGTAGTCTGATACTAGTTTTTTAAAATTTTTTTAGTTGTATGTGGACACAATGCCTTTATTTTATTTATTTAACTTATTTATGTGATGCTGAGTATCAAACCCAGTGTCCCACACATGCAAAGCAATCACTCTACCATTGAGCCACAACCCCAGCCCATCTGATACTAATTTTAAAGAGTTTTGGTTATCATATTAAAATTATGTGTTGATTTCTTTCTGGGGTTTTTGTTTTAAACCATTTTTTTAAAAAAACACTGAGAATTATTTAAATTGCAAAGTATGTTGCCATCTATTATAGGACATCCCAAAAGTCTTAGGGCAGTTTTAAGCTTTTATAACTTAGGAAGAAAAAAATTGCCACAAACTTAGAAAGAACATCATTTGAAAAGTTTGTAACTTTCTCTTACAGTGAGTTGGGTTTTTGAATTTTTAAAAAATCTACTGTTAATGTTTTCCAGTTCCTCTTACTGAGGATGGTACACACTGATTTTAAAAAATGAAAAAGAATTATTCAAAATTCACAAAATTGCATACAGAAAAAGGAACATAGATAATTAATGTTTCCAAAGATGCTTTTATAAGAGTACACTTATATTTCCGAAGTAATTACAGCTTCAATATGAACTAGGACTTTTAGAATGTTCTGGAGAAGGCTGTGTCTGACCCTGTTCCATGAGAGAATACAGCAACTTCTGAAATGCTCTCTCTGTGCCACTTTCCTCACTGTCTGACAAAGAGCAGGTATAGTATGGAAAAAGGATCCCTGCCTTGGAGCTGCCAGTTCTTATTGGTGAATGTATAAATAAATGATGGGAAAGTTTAGAAGATAGCATCTAGCCCAGGTTGAACCCCAGGCCCTGCCCTGTGCACAGTGGAAATCTGGAGGCCAACACTTTGCCTACAATACAGTGACAGCCTCTAATCATAACAAAGATGGAAAGTTGAGAATGGATGTTCTTGACTGAGCACACTCAACGTCAAAGCCTGCAGAGGCTGCTTTGAGAATCTCGGGTGCCTGTGTGGACTTGATCCATTCTCCCTACAGCTCCATTAGCAAAACACAGGAAAGCCAAGTGTTTCGCCCAGAGCGATGCCCTTTCTTTAGGCTTCATTTCTCCATCCCCTCTCTTCAATTCCCCCAGGGACACTGAATGTCTCCAGCACAGAAAAATCAGACCAGACTGTGCAAAAGCCCAAAAGGCTTCCTCACTCAACTCCACGTGGAATGGTCAGGCAGAAAGTCATTTCAGCCTTATCACATAGACTCTCTCTCTGACTAAGGAAAATAGAGAAGGAACTTTATCACACTCTTTTATAGTGTTGGGGGAAGTCTGAGTTGGAAGGTAAGACTTCTAGATCCCAGTTGGGTACTCTTGTTTAAGACAGTACATACTCAGCTTATGCTAAATCTCAATTCTGCCTCATGGACTGCAAGCTAGTTGATTGTAGGGACCATATCCATTCATTGTCCTGTCACCAGCACAGAGCTGGCCCAGGGGATGCAGATGTTCCATAAAATGGAGCTGGATGGCCGTACAAATCCTTTCGCTAAAGAAAGCTGTCATAGCAGGCTGATTGTTTTTTGTTTGTTTGTTTTTTGTTTTGTTTTTTTTTTTTTGCTTGCTGTTTACTCTGAGTTGGATAAAAACAAGAGTACTTCCACAATAAAGAGATAATACAGTGACCTGGTTTTGGAAGAAAGAATAAATTCCAGAAAACGGTTGAGGTCACTCTCCTGTGAATTTGAAAGGAGGGGGAGAGTAGACCACCGGAAGACAACGTGTCTTGAGAGGAGAAGCTCCCCAAACAGCGCAGGACACTCAGAACAGCAGAAGAGGACTCTCAGAGAGTGCTCAGGGACTGGGACTTGGAACCACTTTCAGTAAATATTGTTTTCAGTATTAATTTGTATGTGGGCAACATCATCAGAGCCTCATCTGCCATCCACATAAAAGAGTACCCTAGATAAGCTTCCTTCCAAGTCAGTCTTCTTGCAAATCTCTCTCCATTTCCTGGCAAATGAAAGAAACAAGTCCATTTGAAGGAGGTCTCATGTCTCTATTTGCCTTTGGCTTCTTGTTTCCTTAGGGGACTTAATGAATGAGTCTCATTTGGGCAGAAGGGAAAGGGCTTTGGAGTTGTCAAAAAGCACTAGTTGTTAAGAAGCTTTAAACTGGATTCTGCCTGTGTGTAACTGCTATGCAAGAAAACTCATGAACCCAAGACATACGTTTTTAACAGGCGGAAACCTAAAAGTTATTTTTATTTGATCTGAGCCAGACATTATTTGGTGTTTCTAAACTTTGGAAATACTGAAATTTGTGATTCTTATATCATCTTCCATGTGCTCTGAGGCATGTGAACATTGGGCAATTATCTTTTGAAAGAATGGAAAGTAATGTGTTTTACAAAGGATAACCCTTACCCAGCCTTAAACACACAAGAAATGCTTCATTTGTTGTTTATTTTAAATAACACACTGAAACAACACTGAGAATTTTTCAGGCCTCTAGCAGAGGATCTCTTCTCCTCTTGCTATATGAGGAAGTTTCTGTGTGATGAGGTCGATTAGAGAGAGCTTTGTGATTCTCTCTCAATTTTTGGCCCATAAATCATGGAACTGAATGGACTTAGAGACCCCCCTCCACCATCCTGTAGATGATGAAACAGAGACCCAGAATGTCTGACATGTGCCGTGATTATCTTAGTGGTTCTGCAGACCCAAAGCACAGTGAGTGTTCAGGCTCTCCACTCCTCCGTGCAGAAGTACAATATATACCGTCCAAAGAGGCAGTTGTTTCCCAAGGCACTTTGCTGGAAGTTTTAAATACATTCAATTTTTTATACTCATTATCTTCTCACAAGACAGTGATTTTTCTATTTAGATGAGAAAACTGAGACACAGAATGGGACACAATTCACCTGATGTCACAAAGGTCACTAATGGCTAAGACCTGGAACACAGCACAGCCCAGACTGCCCCCAAGGCCGCAGTGGCTGAGCTAACCAGTTCCTAAACCTCAAAACCAACTGAAAACCTGAATATAGAAATGGAAATGGAGGCAGGTGTCTCCCTGTGCACTGTGACAAGGAGAAATGGTGAAAATCCAGCTGTTTCTTTACAGAATGAGGAGAGTGACACCCCGACCGGCTCCAAGGACCACTAATGAGGCGCACTGGCAAAACCCAGCCTCACCTGGGCCCGACGCTGCTCTCTCAGGCCGGATTAATGCAGCCTGCTCCACCTCCTTCTCCAGGCTGCTGACAGGATCAAACGGATCCTGTTACATATGAACACACTGCAGGAACATCATCAGAGAATTATAATTTTAAATTCTAAGTCCCTGTGGGGAGCGTCTCAAAATGCTGCATTCTCTTTTATTAATCAGAGAGAAAACATAAATAGGTACATTAATTAATACAAAAATTAAAAGTGAATACTTCTCTACCATGTTGCTTAGGGGGAAACAATTCGGCTGAAAATATGTGCTCCTATGTGCTGTGTGAGTATCATCCGCCGCTGACGTTGGGAGAAGAGCTGCAAGTGGGCCAGGTGTACTGAGCTGAAGGTGTCCCCCCTGCCAAGTCCTGTCTACTTGAAACCTCAGAAGGTGGTCACTGAGACTAATGCCTGTACAGAGGTCATTACAGATGTCCAGATGAACTCAGCCCTGAATGTAGAGTGGACCCCGAAAGCAACGTTGAGTGTGCTTAGAAGCAGCAGAAAGAACAGAGACAGAGAGAAAGCCAGGTGATAGTGGAGACAGAAATTGCAGTGATGTCACCACAGGTCAATGCAGCCACCAGGGGCTGCCAGGGGCTGTCCCCTGAACTGTTGGAAGGAGCATGGCTCTTCCGGCACCTTGATTTTGGGCTCCTGGCCCCCACAATTAGAGAATAAATATCTATTGTTTCAGCCACCTAGTTTGTGGCTGTTGGCTATGAGATCCCTGTGACCCTAAGATGGAGGTGACAGGCCTCCATGGGTTACCTTCTCTGCCACCAACGAGGCAGCTTCTCCATCTGCACCCTCCGTTGCTCCCCTGTGTGGGTGAGTTTCAGCATCCTCAGAGGGTACTGGTCACAACTTACTGGTGGTTGATAGGCGACCCCCACTCTAGTTGACCAGGACTAAGCTGCTAACTAGGATAAATATCTTAAATGCACCCTCTCACAGGCATTATGGGAAAGTGTCATTCAGTTGCAAATATATGATTTGGTCTAGTTGCTTATCTGTTTTTCTGTTTGATATAATTTCATGTTCAGAGCTTTTCATGAATAGACTGATGCTGGATGGGACTCAAAACCCATCTAGGTCGAGAATAAAAGTGTCAGTGATAAAAATGACAAATTATAGATTGGGGCATATCTTAAGGTCTCAACAGCAAGGGTCCCAGTGGATGATAATTACTTTTACTTTTTACTTTTCCTTCAAAGAGAATATGAAAATATGAAATGGGAAAGGATTGCTTCACTTTATAAAAGAACGGAGAATGTGAGTATTTTTTTAAATCTCTGCTTACATAATAAAGGGCTTAAAATCATCACCCAGCTTCAGGCTTCAGGGACTCGACATGGGTGACCCTCAAATTGATATTTGATGGAAAAACCAACAGCAATGATTTTTCACATGTCCCGGGCCTCATTAAAGTTACTACAACTTATTCTGGAGTATGATCAAGGAGACTGAAATCCTTGATAAATTATAAAGCATCCATTAGTGTGGAGGGGACTAGGAGTGGACATTTCTTAGGCAGGATCAGCTCCAGGAATCTTCTGCCTTTCTTTCTTTTTCTTTTAATCACTCCCCTGTCACCAGTTTTAGCAGCATCTTAACCAGGGATATAAAAAGGCTAAATAGTCATGAGGGCTGCTGAGAACAATAAAGCTTAGCAGTAATAAAATCACATTTAACGTTCTTCCCCTCATTGGACATGAGGATACAATCCCGCCCCATATGTCTTACCCAGCAATAATGCAGGCGAAGGATGGAAGCAAGGGTTCCCCACGAGGCCTGGACCCCAAGGGCACCACCATGACCACATAAATACAACGTCAACATACTCAGCTCAGCGTGCACAAGGTTATAGGCTCATCATGTTCCCACGCCAAGCCTGGAAAATGAGGACAGGTAATTTGGCTCTTTGAAGCATCAGAGACACACTGCCAAAGACTTCAAAGGGTACATAACTCTCTTCCCTCCTGAAATTCTTCGGGAAAGAAGGAGACCCTTAGCCAGTTCAAAATGGAGCTTCTAAGAATGCATTAAGAATATCAAACAGTTCCCAGAGCATGTGATTCCAGGACACACCTGGCTCATTCACAAGAATATGCCAAATGAACACAGCAGGAGTCGAGGATACCACCAGGCAGCAAGATGTTTGTTGGAAGTCTTGTGTTTCATGGGGCCCTTTTTGGTACTGGGCTTCTTGGTAACCTCTCTCTTTCCTTGGTAAAAGGGCTACGGATGTGGGAATAGAAACCCAGTGCAGCTTGGTTTCTAGCTTCCCAAGGAGCCAGGTCAACCATCTATAGCTCCCCCATAGGGAGGTGGGGCATAGCTTCCCCTTTTCTTAATGCAACCTGGAGCAGCAAGGCCCCTGCCTCTAGGAGTGGGGGTGGACAGAGCAGCGAGCCATGAGGTGAAATGTGTCCAATTTGATCCAACGACCACCTCAACACTGACTGGACTACTTCCTCCTCCAAAGCACCACTGAAATGCAGTATACCTTGCAGTGGTCTGCAGTTCCCACTTAGATCTGCCTGACTTAGAGGTTCTACCCTCGTTGGATGAAAGGGAGACCTATTATGTCCCAACATGCCTGCCCCGGGGTTAATTGGGGTGCTGAAAATGAACCCCCTGTAAAAGGAATAGTTGTCACAGTTGTTTAACACATAGAAAGTGCACATGCCAAGAGAGACATTTGGAAAGGGCGCACCAAGAACTAGAGAGCCCCATGGATAACATTTACTCTTGGGATTGCTGGATTCAGCCTACTACAGGCTGCAGGTATGATTTCCTGGGTCTATTTCTTATGAAATATGCCCATTCTTTGGTATTTTTGCATGATGGATTTTACTGACATAATGCTGAATTCAACACCTGGGTCCACTGTTTGCAGGGATATGAGAATGCTTTATGGTTTGGGGGCTCATAAAGGGTCAACCCCAGGCCTGCTGTCTCTGTCCACATCATACCCTCGGTACAACATCAGCACAGTGTGTGGGAAATCCCCAAGGTCTCTCTCCTAAAATGCTGTGTGACAAAATAAGATCTGATATCATAAAAGAAGAAAAGAATGCCCAAGTTGTAAACACCAAATGCCTTTTAAAAACTTTTAGTGGTTCAAATATGTATTCATATATAAAATATTGAATGCACTTTGTCATTAGCTTTCTCTGCTCGGAAAAGTTTAATTCATTTATATGTGTGCAAAGATCAGTGTTTTTTGGTTTCCCAAATTCCAGGAAAATCTGAATAGTCAGTTTCATTCCTACAGATTTGACTTACAGCTAAGTACTTTTTTGTCATTTTTTTCCTGGGTTTTCAGGGGTTTTATTTCCCCCCATAACCAAGTTGTCATCACATAAAACAAGTAGGTCAATTGTTTTTAGAATGTCGATCTTCAAAACTAGAAAATGATTTCTAGTCACACTTTCCTAGCTAAGAGAATATCTGGGTTATGATTTCAATCACTCATGGAAGTTGCTTCATAAAATGTGTACCAACTGAAAAACTACAAGGAAAAAAAATGTGCTTGCCAAGACAGTCATGGAATATTGCAGAAATTAAATGTTGAGAAAAAAAATTTCAAGGCACTTAATATAATCCAGTGGCAGGGATTTGCCTGCTCCACTGCCACAGACTAAATGGCTGAAGTTCTGCTTTGCAAATCTGATTTCTTGCCCAAAATGCTGTTTATAATTGGCTCCTGGGCTGGCATGCCCGTGGAGACGTGTGCAGTGGCTGTTGTTATTTTGATGCTGAAAAGGGTCTGTCAGAGTTTTCTTTCCTGCAGCCATTCACTCTCCTTGCCTCTTGTCACTTCTCCTACCTTGCTCGTTTTACCCACATTAAAGCTGTAAGTAAATAAATGACAGGCTGTGGCCTATCATCAGGTGACAGATCATCCTGCATGGGCTCTGAAGAACGGAGACGTTGTCATCTGTCTGGTCCCCCTCACATTCCCTGTCAGCCTCGCCACATCTGGGTGGCATGTCACAGTCATTGGAGCAAGATGAATACAGCAGTGTAAACATCAGCTCGGGAGTCGAGTCAATCAAGCACAGGACTCTGGCTGCTGGAAAGGAAATGCACTGAGAGGAAGGCTTCTGCTAGGTAGTTCTTTGTTGAACTGGACAGGTTAGATTTTGTTTTGTTTTGTTTTGTTTTGTTTTGTTTTTCTTTAATGGAGGGGAGGGCTCACCTTTTTCCTCTATCGAGAATGGAAACCCAATACAAATCTCTCCATTCTAGAACTAATCAATAGACATTGGATTTTCTCAATCATTCCATGGAGAAGTAAGTCAACGTCATGGGCCAGAAGTGCCTTAGAGAGCACTACAGGACCTAGGCAAAAAGTCAAGCCAAGTCGCAAGAGGCGACAGGAGGAGATGAAGTAACATCCCATTGGCTGGGGTGAAGCAGAATTTGGAGGAATATTCTGGAGGTCTGTTCCAAAACAAATAATGAACCACGTATTAAAATAAACAAAGTCATAAAAATGTCAGGAGGAATGCCAGAATAATAATGACTTCTCAGTGTGAGAAAATTCAAAGGATAATGAAACTTCTTCCCAAATGAAAACAATGAATGCTGACTGTCCCCAAGGACTTTCCATCTCCCTCTGATCATGGGTAAAGAAGCTTTCTGGTGCTGCCATTGTAGAAGCCCTCTCTCACATACATGGGAGAAAGATGGAACGGATAATTCCTTTGTGAAAAATAAATAACAATAACCATCAACCACCACCTAGCTCTCCAGCATGTGTGCAGGGGAGGGGCGGATGTGGGAAGACATGCATTGACCCTGGACTTCGGGCCACTGGACACCCAACTTGCACTGACAGCAGCCCTTCCGCCACAGGAGCCCATTTTTGCAAATGGGCTGATGATTTTGGAAAACTCAGTATTTCGCTGTTTGCTATCAAGGGTACTCACCTGACTGTCCAGCAGTATAAAGCATGCCAGCAGTGAGAAAATGAAGCTCTCAGAGTCTTTCCAGAGCATCAAATGTAAAGCCACTGAGCACAGAGTCGTCATCCCTACATTCTTTGATCTATAATCGAAGACTCAAAGTATTGGTAACTTCTCAGCACCTTTCTTTGTCTCTTATCACTCCTGCTCCGCCCTCTTCTCAGGCCAGCCATGTCACCTGTCCCATCCTCCCGGCCTGTGCCTTCCTACATCCAGGGGCCCCTTGCTTCCATACATGATCCCCACCTCTGGAATACATCTCGTCTTGTGTGTGACATTAAAACGTCAGGCATGCATGCTGTCCTGGAAATTCCACTTCTAGACCGTCATTGTTAAGCCAACAAATTGGTCTCAAGATTTCCTTTTCAGCATGTTTATAATGGGGGAAAAAAAAGAGCAATCTCAATTTCCTAACATTTTATAATAGTTAAATAAATTTTATTATGTCTAAATGCATATAAGGCAATAAAAATGATCCTGTAGGTTAATACTGATGTGCTCTCTCTCTCTCTCTCTCTCTCTCCACACAGACACATATATAATGATTATCATTTTATATTTATTTGGTGGGAAAAATTAAGTCACAAGCCAGCACATAAGAATGATTACTTTCATTAAAATAATTGGTTTACTTATATACTCACTTATTAGTGAATATTAGTATTTTTATTGAGAGTCTAGATATATACACCAATGTATACACGTAGGTTACCTATGGGTCAGGGAATTGTTTTGTGTACATTCATGTAGTTTATATTTCAAAAGTAAATATAAGTATAATATTTCAAAAGTAAACATGAATCACCTTGGTATTAAAAATAATTTGAATGAGAATCATCCTTTAAACTCCAGATCAAAAAAAATATTTTTTCTATACAAACCTTGTCCTGAAACTTCATCAACACATTATTTTTTCTGAACTCTGTTATTTTGTGTTATTTAGTTTGTGTTTTTAACTCTATTTTGTGTTATTTAGTTTGGGTTTGGGTTAAATACATTTGTGTATTATTATATAAATACATTTGTGTATAAACCACATGAGGAGTCCTTTCTAATGTATCTTTGTGTATAAACTTGTAGCAAATGTTTAACACATCTCTGTTGTGTGAATCAATACCATTTACCTAATTAGTAATTCTATAATTTAGATGCAAATCAGATTCCCCTTGACAGTGTGATAAAGGTACAGAGTCCCCAGCACACTCATGCTGAGGTCAACACAGCCAGTCCTGCTGTTTGACCGTGGAGGATCACGGTCCTGTGGTTCCTGCCTGGACTGTCTTAGTTTATTCTAAGCATTTCTCCCTCAGCCAGATGTGCTCAGACGCCCTATTCACAGGCTTCAACTGTGGGTTGTTAATACACTAAATTAATTTCTGCCCTTGCAGAAGTGTATAAGCATTTGTTAGCTGATGTGACTTTATAATCAAGGTGCCTGGAATATTGTAAATGTTTGTTGAATGAGTGGTGACATTCTCCCATCAAGCTCCTAACGTCGGAGCCTATGTGTTCCCTGGCTCCTGGCTTCTGCTGGGAGTTCTCTGTCTAATTGCCTCGACTTGCCTCTCCACTGCCTCCCACTCATCTACTTGTCTTCTTGAGAGCTGATTCACCTCTTAGCCTGATCATAATATTTTTGTACGTACAGATTTTGCAGCCAGTCTGGCACAGGAAAATTACATGCGCACAGAAAGAAGGCTTCAAGATCAGGATCAGAGGATCTTGGGTGGATAATGGGATCTGTGGCTATGGGCTCAACTCATGATTTAAGAGGGGAGTTGGGGAAGTTCAGAGAAGGTGGTGAAAATTTTTTTCTGGTTGTAGAAAAATGGAAAGAGGAGATCCAAGCAAGGGTATTGCAATAGCATAAACTCAGGAGGGAGCTTGACCTGGGCCAGGTGGGAACTCCACCCAGGAGATTCAAGCAGGGAGACTCAAGCTTAGAGAATCCTTCCAGATAACTCCTCTTGCAAATACAGAGCATGGCTGTGTATTTGCCCCATCACCTCGTGGCACTACTATTCAACTCTTCCCTCCACTCTGTTTGAAACTCTCACCTCCTTGGTCCCACATCCCAAGCTCCCCTCAGTTCTCTCCATGACTAGTCCCAGGAGTCATTGTGTGTGGTGATCAAAGAATGATGGGGGAGAAGGTAGTGATGGGCAAGGAACCAAAATATGAAATTGAACGTGAATTGCCATTTGGACTCTTGTGTTGCTATGAACAGCCTTTATCTGTGCAATACTCAAAATTAAGCAGTAGAGTACATGTAGTATAATCCATTGCAATGATCAAATTGCAAATCCCCCATGGAGGTCAAATTCACATTTTCTGGGTACTTGTGAATTGCAAATTTTAAAAGTCCACAAGCATGTATTGAGAGCTACTGTCTCAAGCTTTCTATTTGAAATCAATAACTGTGGTAAAAATAAGTTTCTGATTTTATTTAGTGGCAACTGAAGAGGGTAATCTGGGAGTGAGAATGTGTATGAATGTGTGTTCATTTCACTAGCACATTAACTCCAGATCAAAAAAGATTCAAAAATTTTGAATTTTCAAATCCCACCCACCTTGGTTTTCAATGGAAAGGAAACAACTACCACACACTGGAGATCACTTGAGAATACCTCTGTCTGGAGACAAACTGTTCATAGAAAAACAATGAGTCTTATTATCACATGATTTAAATATTTAAAATCAAAGTCCAGTAACTTTGATAATTTGAGTTTCAGGAAACTATAAGAAAGTATTCTGGGGAACACAGCTGTATAAATCACCATTGTGAGCACTTTTCTTCAACATGCTTACTTGTAATTAATTGAAGGATATGAGGTTTCCTCTAAAAATTTTGTATTTTACCCTTACTTACCATTTGGTGCCTCCTGTGCTAGCCTCTCTCTCTCTCTCCCTTTTTGAGTATCTGGCCTGTGGTACCCCTATCCCCAGTCTTTTCTATGGAGATCTGCCTGTTATACAGATTTTCACAGGAACCTACTAATATCTTCTTTTCCTCTCACAGATGATGTGTTACAAACACCCTTTTGAATTTTCTTAAGTCAGCCCTGCCCTCTTTTCCCTCACCCAGACAAAAAAATACAAGGGATTCCCAGGAACAACACCCACAGTGGTGATGAAATATGATTCTCCTTCTCTGGTGAGAGGAGGGTCCCACACAGAAGAATCCTTTCAGCTTCTCCTGCTCACATGATGTCAAGTGCCCACTGACCACATGCACACACTGAGGCCAGGTGGGGGCATGGGAGGGAAGAGGGGAAGGAAGGAAAGAGACAGAAACAGAAGGAGGAAAAAAAACAGATAGAGAAGGGAGGGTCAGACAGACCCAGAGACAGAGAGGATGAGATCAGTGGAGAAAGAGAATGTAGTATCCATGCAAACACTAATCCAGATACAAAAAACAGGACAGTAAAGACTATATTCTGAGGTCTGGAGTCCAAAAAATAGTAGCCCAGTGACTGAAGGTCAGTGGATGTTCGTTCAATTACAAACGGACCAACTCTAGTCGTTTAGCTAATGTTTTCCCTGAGAGAGAGAGACAGAGAGACAGAAAGACAGAGAGACAGAGAGACAGAGAGACTTTAGAATCCAGCATAAGGAAACTTTTAGGTCTGAGAGTCCTCTGCTTTAAGGAAATCTATTTTACTATCATACTTTAGGAGGATCCAAATGACTTAGCCTGAGAATTCTTCATGCTTTAGAAGGATCTGTTACAAAATTTCTCTAAATAGCCACCATTAAAACATTTAAAGTGGGCTGGTGTTGTGGCTCAGTGGTAGCTTTTGGAGATGCCTTTACTTTCAAACCATTTTTGCCATTTAATATAAAACTGTGAAAAAAAATAACTCCAGTGGGAATTACACACACACACACACACACACACACACACTTAAAAGGTTTGCAAATTTCTATTCCAGATAAGTACTTTGGTTCTAATCTTTGATATTGCTCTTCTGTCTCCAGTCTAGTGTAAAGATATAAAAAGTCACTAAAAATTAAAATACTTTAGAAGAAAGAGAAAAATTCAAGAAATTTTTCTCAGGAATAGCATATGTATCTCTATGATAACTCCCTTAATGAACTTTCCACATTATCAGAGTTATTTAGGCTAAAATTAATTACCTGGAATTTTCAAATTGAATCCTGAGAGCTGCTGATGCTGCCTTTCTGGGCCGGCATGCAAAATTGAGCATGCATCTGTTTCCATTCAAAACTTCCGTCAATGGCACTTTTAGTTGGCTCGCTCCATAAGTAATTCAGAAGGTGGAACAGCAAAAAGATAAGAGGGTTCGTTATGTGATTAGAGTCCTGGAGTTGAGAGTTGTTCATAAAGATTTCATGGAGAAAATTAGACTTTAGAGAAGTTTGGCTGGATAGCTTTTTACTTTGGGGGAAGGGAGGTGTCATTAAACAAAGGTGGGTTCTCAATTCTGAGTGAGCAGCAAAGACTCTTGTTCCCATGAAGCCCTGGGCCTCCTGGGAGTCTGATAAGGTGATTTGGGGGATGACCAGGATGAAGTTGCTAGAATACGGAAGGCAGACTCAGGCTTCTCCCTGGGTGAGGAGCTTGCATGGTGTTTTGAAAGGATACTGGATACTGGTGACCTTAATGACATGGGTCTGTATCGTGACTTTTGCAAGAAGAGGAGTACATTTCTTCTGCTATAATTAAAATAGGAAACGCAGAAAGTGCTGCTCAAGTCCCACACAGTACACAATATAGCTTAGTTACACAATGATTTTGTCTCTGTGGTCCATCCCAGGGGAATGCCTGAGCCACAAGAATTGTACTCTTGGGTCACTATGTTGCACCGAGTATCTCCACTGGCCTCCAGTATGATGATGAGAGTCAAAGAACCAACCTGGAACAGGAATTCACAAATCTGTGTAAAGTTGTGTGTGTGTGGTGGGGGGAGGGGAGTATGGTTCCCCTGGAGCTGAGTTTTTAAATAGTTTCACCTAAAATAGTGAAACTATGGTTTAGGTTCCACAAGAGCTAGCAAGGTGTGCCTGAATTGGTGAACATAAAATTATTTTTATAAAATCTGTTTCAAAATTAAATATCATTTAAAAAGAATTAATAATATTTCCTCCTCAGAAATAAACTCAGTAGATATCGGTGAACTACAGTACAGAAACAGTGCTCAATGCTACACTGATATATATTTTTAAAAAACTCAATGAGAGTGTTAAATCATCTGCAAAGAGTCTAGACAGGGCTGGGGTTGTAGCTCAGCGGTAGAGTACTTCCCTTGCACCTGTAAGGCACTGGGTTCGAACCTCATTGTGTCCATGTACAGCTTAATTTTTTTTTAAAAAAGAGTTCAGGCAGAGAAGCGAGGCAATAGAGCAAGCACGATTCAGGCTTTGTCTGAGTCTCGCTCTACAGTTCCCAAAGGACACACTGAGGACCCTGGTGCTGCAGTGAACCCATGGGGCATCTTGGGATGATTCACACTCTACAGGGAAACAGAGAAATTTACCCAACACTACATGAGCCATTACTATTAAGTTGCTTGGACCTACATTAACTTGAGCAACTTAGTTTGAGCCTAAACTAAACTAATAAGTAGAACTCGTAGGTATTCCTTTACTGAGACACTAAGAGTATTATGAACACAGTCAACTTGGGGCACTGCTCTCTGGTTGGTGATGGATGGCATCCTTGTCCTAAATTTCTGGCTAGAAATATAAACAGGGAAGTCCTATTCTTCTGAATGGCTTGAAACTAAGGTCATGCTTTTGCAAAAAATGGATCTCCTGGATGTGGAAATGTTTATTTCCTTTCATATTTACACTGAAAAATACTTATTTTCTAGTTTTTTTTTTTTTTTTTTTTTGGTACCGGGGATTGAACTCAGGGGCACTCCACCACTGAGCCACATCCCCAGCCCTATTTTGTGTTTTATGTAGAGACAGGGTCTCACTGAGTTGCTTAGCGCCTCGCCATTGCTGAGGCTGGCTTTGAACTCGCGATTCTCCTGCCTCAGCCTCCCTGAGTGCTGGGATTACAGGCTTGAGCCACCGCGCCCGGCTTA
>PVHX01005211.1:49312-115177 GCA_004024805.1 Geosciurus inauris | reverse complement strand
TATGAAATGACCTTCTTTATCTCTTTTCACCATCTTTGGTTTGAAGTCCACTTTATTTGATATGAGGATGGAAACTCCTGCTTGTTTGCGGGGTCCATGTGAGTGAAATGTTTTTTCCCACCCTTTCACTTTCAGTCTGTGGATGTCTTTTCCTGTGAGATGAGTCTCTTGAAGACAGCATATTGTTGGGTCTTTTTTTTTAATCCAGTAGGTCAGTCTATGTCTTTTAATTGGTGCATTTAGGCCATTTACATTCAGGGTTATTATTGAAATATGACTTGTAATTCTGGTCATTTTGATTTGTTTTTGGTTTTTACCTTGAGTTGTTTTCTCTTTTGAATGGTCTTTCCTCTAGTGTAGTTCCTCTCTTTGTAAATTTCCATTGTTGATTATCATTTCCTCCTCATAGAATATTTTGCCAAGAATGCTGTGTAGTGCAAGCTTTCTTGCTATAAATTCTTTTAACTTTTGTTTATCATGGAAGGTTTTTATTTCGTCATCAAATCTGAAGGTCAGTTTTGCTGGATATAGGATTCTTGGTTGGCATCCATTGTCTTTTAGGGGAATATGTTATTCCATGATCTCCTGGCTTTTAGTGTCTGGGTTGAAAAATCTGCTGAGATACAAATTGGTCTCCCCTTATATGTTATCTGGTTCCTCTCCCGCATGGCCTTTAAAATTCTATCCTTATTCTGTATGTTGGGCGTTTTCATTATAATATGCCTTGGTGTAGATCTGTTGAAATTTTGTACGTTTGGTGTCTTGTAAGCCTCTTGTATTTGATTTTCCATTTCATTTTTCATACTTGGGAAATTTTCTGATATTATTTCATTGGAGAGGTTGTGCATTCCTTTGGTTTGAAATTCTGCACCTTCTTCAATCCCAATAAATCTTAGTTTTGGTCTTTTGATGCTGTCCCATATTTCTTGTATGTTCTGATCACGATTTTTTACCATCTTCACAGTATGGTCAAATTTATTTTCAAGATTGTATATCTTGTCTTCATTATCTGAGGTTCTGTCTTCCAGGTGATCTAGTCTGCTGGTGATGCTTTCTATTGAGTTTTTTATTTGGTTAATTGTTTCCTTCATTTCAAGAATTTTTGATTTTTTTTTTCACGATCTCTAGCTCTTTCTTAAAGTAATCTTTTGCTACTTGTTATTGCTCTCTTATCTCTTTGTTAGAATGATCTATGGTTGCCTTTATTTGCTCTCCTATTTCTTTGTTGGACTGATCAATTTTTGCCTGTAATTGTTCACTTATGTCATTCTTTAGTTCGCTGATCATTTTAATTATGTACATTCGGAATTCTTTCTCTGACATTTCATCAACTGTGCTGTCAATGGGTTCTGTTACAGTCATATCCAGGTTTATTTGGGGCACTTTCTTCCCTTGTTTTTTCATGTTGATTGTGTATCTTCCTTTCTTGAAATACCGATCTGAGGTATTGCGGCTTCTATTCTATAATCTTGTATTGACACTCCAGATTACCTGTGTCTCACCTTGGAGCTACTTCTGTTCTCCCAGTGTCCCCAGATGGGCACTAGTGTCACTAAAGTTGGTGGCGGAAGTAGTGGATGTACCTCTAGAGGGCAGTGGGAGTGGCTTTGTCTGGGCTCCTGAGGTGGCCCCTGAGGGCTGTTTTGGCCCTCTCTTGCACTCCTGCTGGTGAACAGGAGCTCTGGAGTGGAAGTAGAGGCAGGCTCAGGTCTCACTTAGGCAGAGTCACAAGCTGGAGAGTTTGTGCGCGACCCTTACAGTGATTTTGATCTCCCCTGGGGTTAGAGGCTAGCAGGCTCTGGTCTGCCTTCAACTGGGCACCCTGGCATTCCCACTGGAACTCTGGGGCGGAACTGAGGCAGGCCCAGAGTGCACTAGGGTGGGGCCTCTTCACGCTGGGGTTGCTGGAGGCCACTCTTTCCCTCGGTGTGCTTTCCTCTGTGGCTGGTAGCAATCAGACTCTGGTCAACCCTTAGTTGGACACCTGTGGATTTTCCTGAGGGTGGATCTGGGCCCTCTGTAGCTCCTGCCGGACCCCGGGAACTCTGGAGTGGAACTGGGGCAGACCCAGGCTGCCCTTGGATGGGGCTGCCTCGTGCTGGTGTCTCTGGAGCGACTCTTGCCCTGAATTTGGGCTCCCCAGTGGCTAGAGGTAACTGACCCTGGTCTCCTTTTGGCTGGACAACCGTGGAGGTTCCTGTGGGCGGATCTGGGCCCTCTGCGGCTCCTGCCGGTGCACCTAAAATTTCTATTCTTTTACTTATTATTAGTTATTACTTTTACTTTTTTCCATTCTGCATAATTGTATGTGTGCCTATGTGTTCTCATTGAGTAGGTTCAAAAATGCATATATATCCATGTACTTTTTAAAAATTTTAATAGCTCACCTCATCACCTGTTTATTATTTGGCCCTTGATTTGACTTTGGTGGGGTAAAATCTTAGGTGGGTTTAACTGGTTTTGATCTTATACTTGTACCTTGATATTTGTTCCTCTATTCCCCCTTTACCACTCTCTCCTCACTAATAGTCAAATGCTCTTGTTCCCTCTTCCTCTCCTTTACTTCATCTCTCTCAGTTATTCTTCTCTCCTCTATCTTTACAGCCACCATCTGCTACCTCTCTCCTGCTTCTCCTCTGTTCACTTTTTAAATATTTCAAACTATCTCTTGCCTTCGCACCCTATTTTCTCTTCACCAGAGAATCTGTAATTGCACTCTCTGATAGAATGACGTGGTCAATGTGATATCCACCCACTCATGTTGTGATTGTTAATACAGTGGACTGCACAGCAGACACCTGCTGGCCAATGTCTGGGCTAGCTCGTGGTTGTTTAGGCTGGTGCTGATGTTAACTGCTGACCCCGCCATTCCTCTACAGGTGATATTTAGTGTCATCGATATTGAAGTAGACACCAGAAACTCACTGTAAGTCTGTACATGGATTGCTAACATTATTGCTATTCCTTGCTCCCCTTTCTTGAGGAGGGGCTGGGAAGTAACTGGGGACACTCCAAGTTCACAGAGTAGAGACCCTGATGCTGAGCAACACTCACAACTCAGCCAAGGAGCAGCGAAACTAGCCCCATTCAATCCTCAATAATACTTCAACATGTAGAAGTACAGAAGGACAGAAGAAAATCCCACATGAACAATCAGGCCCCAGTAGGAACAAATACAGGGGGGCTCAGGTCCAGCCCCTGGACATCCACTCTTATACCAAAAGCAGAGAGAAGGTCCTAGATCAAAAAATATAACTATACACCAAGGTCATACATATAAGATGAAGAGGAATTCACTTCAACTGATGCACAAATCCAAGACCTCTGAAAACATGAGGAAACAGGCAAAGAAATCTGCCCCTGAAATTTACAATCTCCCAATAAAGGAAACCAAACTGCAAATATGGAAGTGAATGAAATTCCAGAGAAAGACTATAGAAAATTGATTCTTGAAATGTCCAATGAATCAAAAGAAGGTCAAAGGAATTAATAAAGAGAGAAAATAAGGGAGGTGAAAGATCATTTCAATGAAGAAATAGAGATATTGAAAAGAAAACAATCAGAACCCCTGGAAATTAAAGACACAATGAATCAAATTAAAAATTCACTTTAAAGTATCACCAAGAGGATATATTGCAGAAAAAATAGAACTTCAGGGCTCAAAGATAAAACTAAAAGCATTAATATGCATTAAAGGAAAAAAATAAAAGACCACATTAATATACAAAAACTGGGACAACATCAAGAGCTCAAACCTGAGAGTTATTGGGAGAGAAGAAAACATGGAGATACAGACTATATGCATTAAGGATCTCTTCAGTGAAATAATAGAAAACTTTTCTCATCTTAAAAATTAGACATCCACATACAGGATGCATATAGATCCCCAAAAGACAAGATCAAAAAAGAACCTCTCTAAGAAACATCATAATCAAAATGCTTAACGTAGAAAATAACAAAAGATTACTAAATGCTACAAAAGAAAATGTCAAGTCACATTTACAAGCAAACCAGTAAGACTCATTTCTGAGTTTTCAACTCAGACCATAAAATCAGGGAGGGCCTGGAATGAGATATCCCAAGTTCTATAAGAAAATAATTGCCAGCCAAGATTGCTTTGTATCTTGCAAAGCTGTCTTTCAGAATTGATGAAGAAAGAAAAACTTCCCATGATAAGGATAAACTAAAAGAATTCATGACCGTTAAGCCAGCTCTATAAAGAATGCTTAAAGATATATGGCACAATGAACTTAAAAACAAATGTCAAAGCTCTCAAATGAATGAAGTACATTGGAAGAGCAACTAACAACATGGAAATCAAGACCAAATTAAATGTAGCAAGCACTCAAAAATAGCAGAAAATAACAAACATCTATCCACAATAACACTGATGTAAAGAATCTCAAATCCACAATTAAAAGATAGACTGGCAGAATGGATTAGAAAACAAGATCCAGCTATGTGCTGTTTGCAAGAGACTTATATGTGAAGAGAATTGCAGTTTGAAAGTAAAAGAATGAAAAAAAAATATTACTTGCAAATGGAGTCTGAAAACAAGAAAGAGAAGCTATTCTCATATCTAACAAAGCAGATTTTGAGCAAAATTTAATTAGAAGAGAAAGAATGGCACTACATCCTGGTAAAGGGAACAATCAACAAGAAGATGTAATGATAGTAAATATGTATGTCCCAAATGTCAGGGCACTCAATTACATTAAAAAATACTTCTTCTTGATATTAAATCTGAGATAGAACCCAAAATAATACCAGATGATTTCAACATACCCTTATCACCAGTAGGCAGCTCATCAAAACACAACATCAATAAAGATATTTACAACCTAAAATAATAATATAATTCAAATAGACCTAATAGACATCTGTAGAATATTGTGCCCCCAAATACCTGAATTTACCTTTTTCTCAGAAGCTCATGGAACCTTATCAAAATAGACATATTCTAGGTCACAATATAAGTTTTAGAAAATACAAAAAATCTATATAATCCTGTGCACTCTTATCAGATCATATGGAATGAAATTAGAAATCAACAGCAATAAAAATGAAAGAACCAAATAAACATATAGAGATTGAATAATATTATTTCAAATGAAGCATGGATCAGAGAAGAAGTTGAGAAATTTTTAGAAACAAAAGAGAACACAGTTACAACATATCAAAATCTCTAGGGCAGTACAAAAGCAGTTCTAAGAGGAAAATTTATAGCCTTAAGTGCCTACATATAAAATAATAGAATGATTCCAAATAAATAAGTTTCTGTTCCACCTCAAGACCTAGAAAAGGAAGAATAAACTTATTTAAAATCAGTAGAAGACAAGAAGGAAATAATTAAGATCAGAGCTGAAATTAATGAAATTGAAAATGGAACAAAATACACTGGATCAATACAATAAAGAGTTAGTTCTTTGAAAAGATAACAAAATTGATCAAACCTTGCCCAAACTGACCAGAAGAAAGAAGATCCAAATTAACAAAATTAGAGATGAAAAAGGAAGTACCACCACAGACATTTTTAAAAATCCAGAGGTCATTAGAAACTATTTTGAAAATTTGTACTCCATTAAAATGGAAAATCTAGAAGACATTGACTAATTTATACACATATGACCTGCCAAAATTGAACCAGGAAGATAGAGAAAACATAAATAGACCAATATTGAGTAAGGAAATTGAAATTGTCATTAAAAGCCTTCCAACAAAGAAGGACCAGATGGATTCTCAGCTGAGTTATACCAGAACTTTGAAAAGAACTAACACTTGTCTTCCTCAAATTATTTCATGAAATTGAAAGTGAAGGTCCACTCTCAAACACATTCTTTGAAGCCAGCATAACACTGATATCCAAACCAGACAAAGACACATCAAGAAAAGAAAACTACCAAGATCCTTAAGGAACATACAGGCAAAAATATTCAATAAAACATCATCAAATTGCATTCAAAAGCACATTAAGGAGATACTACACCATGATCAAGTGGGTTTCATTCTAGGCATGCAAGTTTGGTTCAACATATGCAAATCAATAAATGTAATCCATCACACAAATAAAATCAAGGACAAGAATCACATGACCACTTCAATAGATGTAGAAAAGGCCTTGGATAAAATCTAGCACCCATTCATGTTTAAAATGCTGGAGAAACTAAGGATAAAAGGATCTCACTTCAGCATTATTAAGGATATATATGACAAACTCAAAGCCAACATACTGTATGGAGAAAAACTGGAAGCATTTCCTCTAAAATTAGGAAAAAGACAAGGATGTCAAGTCTCACTATACATATTCAGTTTAGTTCTAGAAACTGTAACCAGAACAATTAGGCAAGAGAAGGATATTGAAGGGATACAAATAGGAAAAGAAGAGCTCAAATTATCTGCTTGCTGATGACACGATCCTCTGTCTAGAAGACACTAAAGTTTCCACCAGAAGATTTCTAGGGGTGATTAGTAAATTTATCCAAGTAGCAGGAATACAAGATCAAGATCCATACATTAATAGCTTTCCTATACTCCAATAGTGATTCTGCTGAGAAAGAAATCAAGAAAACTATCCATTCCATTCACAACAGCCTAAAGCCAAACCAAAACAAACCAAACCAAACCAAATCAACCAACAAACAAAAACCCCAACAAACTTAGGAACCTATCTAACCAAGGAATTGAAAGAACTATGCAATGAAAATGCAAATTATAGAACACTGAGGAAAGAAATTGAAGACCTTAAAAGATGGGAAAAACCTTCCATGTTCTTTGATAGGTAGAACCAATATTGTCCAAATCATCATAGTACCAAACGAAATATACAGATTTGATGCAATTTCCATCAAAATACCAATGACATTCTTCACAGAACTAGAAAAAACAGTCCTGAAATAGTCACCGCAGACCAGGAGGGTGCCGAACTCTAGAGTATTGCCACAGTGCACCCAGGAGCGCCGTGTGTGCAGGGCTGCCCGCTCACACACGGGTCACTCTCTCTGCAGCCGCACCTCTCCCTCCTGGGGAAGGAGCAAGCAGTGATCCTTTTTCTGCGCTTTTCCTGGATTTCAGAAGTGAGATCCTTTCAAGTGTGTGTTCAGATCCAAATCTTTTATTAAAATGCATCCATTGGTTGCAGGCTCCAGGTGGCTGCGGATGTTCTGGCTTCTCACTCTGCTTCCTCGGGTGCCCACAGTCCCAGGACACCATCCACTACTCAGGAGGAGTGACTGGAGAAGAGTCATATATTCTAGACATTAATCTATCAGGTGGCATGGTCATCTTCCCTGGCTGGTCAGTCTTCACAGAGGACACATTGCACATCAGGCTTTGAGGAAGAATACGTTTTGGGCATTTTAAAGAAACACTGTATTTGTTTCAAATTTGCTCCTAGAAACAAGTCTAAAAATTTGGTTTCTAATATTCATAGGACAAGTTAATCTTGAAAACTTTAATCAGGTCATAATTTAACAATATTTAGAAGTAACTTAAAATCCTAAATTGAGAGTTGGGGGAAATTAGTTTAAGTAATTCCTAATTTAAGTCTTGGGGGAGGGTAAAAACAGCTCACAGGTTAAATGAAATGCAAAGACCTGTTCATTAGTACTGGACTTATCTGCTATATTCTAAAAAATTTTCTTTAGGGTTTGTTTTCTCTATGCCAGACTTCAGTGAGCTTTAGTCAGATTTTGAAATGAAAATAATTTTTATTCTTATTAAAGAACTAAATTTCTTCCAGAAAAGTTTAGATGTTATTGAGATTAATGGTTCATATGAATATAGTATGTGTATGTGTGTATGTATATATACATATATATATATATATCTTACAGAAGGTAGTAATAGCAAGATTACTTCTGGAAAAGATGCTTAAATGGTTTACAACTTGGAGGAATATTTTATTTTATTTATTTATTTATTTTTTAATAGCTTTATTTTATTTTTATGTGGTGCTGAGGATCGAACCCAGTGCCTCCAGCATGCTAGGCGAGCACGCTACCACTGCGCCATAACCCAGCCCCTGGAGGAATATTTTATATAAATTAACTCCAGTTGCACAAGGGTAAGAAATAAAATTGAGCGGTTGAAGGTTTCTGAGGATGGTTATGGAAATCACTCATAATTTTTGAGTGATTTTAAGCTAGCAAGTCTGTGGAGTTTTAATAAGAACACAAGTGTTTTGGTTACCTCTTAAAACTTATTCCCATTTAGAGCAGGGGAGATCATAAGGTTGGTTGGGATCTGGAGCTCTTGGAGTGTTGGTGTGGTTTGAATGCTTGGTTCCCTATCGCTCTGTGTTAAAATGACCATTTCAGGGGCTGGGGCTGTAGCTCAGTGGTACAGCGCTTGCCTAGCATGCCTAAGGCACTGAGTTTGATCCTCAGCACCACATATAAAAAGTAATAAATGAATAAAATAAAGATCCATCAACAACTAAAAAAAGAAAAATGACCATTTCAGTGTCTTCAGTGTCCAAGCTGCATCTTGGTCCCTGAGCTCTGGAAGGGACAGATACCCTTATCAACTCAGAAGAAGGAGGGAAAACTACCATAGTGACCTCTAGGACAGTTGGCAGGTGGTTGGAGTGAGCTCAGGACAAGAGACTGTTTGACCTTGGCCTGCCAGCAAGTTTGGGGGACCTTGGGAGGACACTCAGCCTCCCTGGGCTTTATCTGTAAAATGAACGGGCTGTGGTCTTAGCCATGGTAATAATTAGCTCTGTGTACACACCTCTGAACACTGCAAATGCTATGAACTCAGTTATGTTGTGAGATTGGACCCCATGCAATCGCCGAGTTTATGGGGAAGAATTGTCAGAGGCATTTATGCTACACAGCGTTTGAGTCATTCAGGACCATAATACATTTTTGCTAAACCATGTATCAATATCCTCTCTGTAAAAATGGGATGGTACTATGCAGAAGTTTATCCAGGAATTTGGTAAAAATGCCTTAATAACAAGCAGTGTTGGAATGGTCATGGTCTGTTTTACACTAGATCCTGTGGTAGGTACGGAGGATACAAAGCACAGAGTTTCTGTTTTCAAGGAATCTGGATAAGTACTAATATCAAAATATGCCAGAAGCTTCTTTCAGCCATGTGGACGATGGCTTTCTGACAGACCTGAGGTTTTCCTATTAACTTGACCAGTTTGCTTCTTCCCATGGTTACGGCATGTCCCTCAGGAGGCTCTGCCCACAGGGCCCAGTGCAGAGGTGCTAAGGGGCAGTCGGATTAGGCAGGTAAGGGGTGTCCCTGCTGAGGTGGTAAGGATGGGTGCTGCTCCCTGTGTCATCATGCTCGGAACTCCCAGCACTTTCCCAGGCTCTCCCTCCACAGCCCTGGAAATAGACCAGACCTGGCACCCTCTCAGTCCCTGGAGTGATGCCGGCAGCTGCAGGTGGCTGTGTAAACAAACACCCGAGGGTGGACAACCCAATTATTCCTGTGTCTTTTCCTGCCTTCACCTGCTCTGACTCTACCAGGAAAGGGGATGCTCAGGTCTTTCCATCCGTTTCCAGGGGTGGGAGGAACTTGTTACAAAATTTTGCATGCCCACGTGACTGGAGAATTTGTCAGTTAATTGTATCAGAACGTCCCAGAGCTGTCTAAATGCCTTTCTTCCTATTCTTCCCCTGCCATCACTGGAGCCTGTGTGGTTTCTAGGTGTTTATGTGATGATATGGTTCTTACACAGTCTTTGAATAAATAGCCACTTTTGCAAACAGACCAATAGGTTTGATTCACCTGGTTTATACCCATAAAGAAATGTGATCTGATAAAGGGGCTCCTATTTCTACCAACAGGCAGAAATTTATAATATCCATTCATGAATTCACCACACTGGGGCACTCTAGTAATTTCTGTGTCCATGGACACTCTCTAGTTGACATCTTCCAAGTGCTGGACTGGTGAGAGTTCTTTGTCTAAGAGGGAAGCTATCCTAGAAGGGCCTCTCTTGTGGAGCTGTGGAGGGTCCAGTTAGTGATTGTGTGTGCTCTGCTTGCACAGGTCTTTCCCTAGGTTTTGCTTAAAATATAAAAGCAGGAGCAAAACCCAGGTTTCAAGATTCCTTAATCACTATTGTTGTTTCTGTTACTTTCTGGAAGGCAGTCCAGTGAAAACCAAAGTCTTATTGTAATGACCATGAAACAAAAGTAAAAATGAATACATATATGACTGTGGGTGTGTGTGAAGCAAACCTTCTGCTTTGTGAATGATACTAAAATGTGTATCAGAAAAGAATATTTATTTCAAACACAGGAAGAGACAACAATATGACCCTAGGAATTTCGGTGGGTTCTCAGCAGGCGACTTGATTTCCTGGTGCACGTACAGGCTCAGAGTGGAAGCCAGTCATGACCTACGGGATTAGAATCATCAGCCCTTCTAGGGAGGATTAATCCTGAGCAGCATGGCGAGTTCTGCTTATTAGCACTTTGATGGCTAGTGTGCTGCAGGAGCCTGTGGTGAAGACTGTCGTGAACATGTGGGGCCCTGATTCTAATTCAGGACCGATTTCACTCATGAATTAGGATCACCAACAGCAGCAAGGAGTCAACAAGTCGGTTTCCTGACACCGTGACCTTCACTGCGAAGGAATTTCCCATCCTCCCTCTGACTTATCTGTTTCTGCACAGCTAAAAATAGTAGGGAGAGAGAAGATGAAGGATTTGAGAGAAAGGAAAATTCAGAGTATTTTTTCTGTTTGTAGAATTTCAGCCTTATCGCCATTTGTAGTTACAAATCTAAAAAGAATGAAATGTCCCGTATTTGCCAAATTAGGACAGTGACTAAGCATTTCCCAAACTCTGTATTTACAGGAGGAGCTGATCACCCAGCAACTGGGAACAAATCACAGCAGCAAACCACAGTGAACGAGGTGTGTGGATTTGCAAATTGAATGTCAGGGGCTGAACCTGCAGGCTGCCCTGGGTGCCCTCAAGTGCCCTTGCTCCTGCTTGCCATGAAGCCAGGAGCTGCTCTGAGATTGCTGGCTCATGCTTTTGGATTCATCAGCAGCATCTGTGACTGATGGTACCCTTGCACTGCATTTCTATCATCTGGTTTAAAAGCCTGCGAAGTGTATTCTGAGCGTTCATGTATCCACCTGCTACCCACTACTTGGCCACTCTCTCTAGCTCCAAGACTTCAAGCGTCAATCCCAGCTTCCTCTCCCCTTTCCTGCTGCGTCTTCTCGTTACACTAATTGTGGCCTCTGGTCCTCTAGTGTACTCTTTATTTCCCAATTTGTGCCCTGATGGTGTTTTTTCTGCCTGAGCTGGACCTGGAAGAGAGTTTGACCTGGATTGAGGGTGACCTTCAGCCTTCCATCCTGTCTTCTACCCCCCATCCCAGCCCTCCAGCAGAGAGTTATGGAAAGCACAGGGTCACTAATGTCAGACGGACTTGAATGGAGTTCGGCCACTAACCTAACCAGCTCTTTACTTTCAGACACATGACTTAACTTCTGCACCTGTCATCTAAAACATGAAGACTAGTCATACCCTCTTCGAAGAGGTCATGTGGCTGCAGGAGAAGGTGCACAGAGTGCTCTCATAGTAACATGTTTTAGGCTCTCAATGAGTCCTCTTCTACTCCACCTCAGAGGTGGGGTACAGTGCCAGAGAAAGTTCAGATTCAAGTCCACTGTAAATTCTTGCTGTCTGGTCACACGTTAGACTGCGGTGCATTTCCTACTTGCGTTGGTCAGAGCTTTGGATTGCCAGCCACACAATCAACTCGACTCTCTCTCCTTACTTCCTCCCTGGTGTTCTTCCCTCCCTCTGTGTCTTCTCTTCTTTTCTTTCTTGCTAACTTGAGACAACATAAATATCGGCAAGTGAAGTTTTGCCTCTGTTTATCCTCTGTATCGGCATCCTGGTCACGACACAGGTCATCTCACAGCCCAGAGCCTATTCTTTGCCCTGGTCGCAGCACTCCCCTGCCAATCACTGTCTGACTCCTATCACCAGATGTGAGTGTCATCTGGCCTTGAACTTCATGCTGTGGACTCACATGGTAATTGCTCTTCTGCTTCTGACTTACGGTGCTTCAAGATGTTAGTGAGATTCTTCCAAGTAATGTGTTGTTATTTTTAAATTTGTGTGTGGTATTCCATTGGATGAATTTATTCCATTCATTTTTTAATAGACATTTTGAACTTCAGCTGTGAATAGAGCTGCTACAAACACTTTGCTGTCTTTTGGTGGATTTACATGTATTTGTTTCTATTGTGTACAGCCTTAAGAATGAAATTTCTGGATCTTAGGATAGGTATATTTTAAGCTTGGTAGATAATCCCACTCTGGTTTAACTAGGAAGGAATTTATTGTGGGATATCAGTTCACAGATTTGGTAGGCAAGCAGTTTCTAAGGCTGTTTCAGGAACATCTTCCAAAGCTACTCTAAAGAACTGGCCTGGCCAGGCCCTTGTTGCCCCAGCTGGTGTCCTGGTGTCATAGGAAGCCACCATCAGTGCCATGCACCCTGGAGACCACTGCCGTGTTCAGGAGGAGGGTCACCTTGCTGCCAGGTGGCAGAGGATCTCAGAGGCCAGCTCCTGTATAAGAGGACTTCCAGCCAACCTTCCTGTGTTAGCCTCACTTCACGATCCCACACCTGAGTCCAGGCTGTTCCTGTCCCAAGACTCCCTGCAGAGCAGCACTACCTGCCTCCTCGTTAGCATTACAAGAATATGCTCCGCCTTCTCGAGATTTCTGTCTGGACTACCATCCCTCTTCTCGCTGGCTTCCAATATTTGTGAAACTCTGATGTTCTCTTTACTGTCTTTTCCACCTGACTGCTCCCACCTTCTTTCATTCTGTCCTCGTCCTAGGTGAATATTCAGGTTAGACATATTTTGTTTTTTTTTTAAATATCTTTATTTTTTATTTTTATGTGGTGCTGAGGATCGAACCCAGTGCCTCACGCGTGCTAGGCGAGCACGCTACCACTGCGCCACAATCCCAGCCCCAGGTTAGACATATTTTGAACACAGTTCACGTTTTAAGGTAAAATCTACTTACGGTATTCCTTCAGATGCTGCTCCCAGAGGCATCTATTCTTTCCCGATCTCCACCCAGCCCTTCCCTGCCCCAAGTGGAGCAGATGGCCTCCACTCTGTCCTCTGCTCACCTCTTCTCCATCTCAAAACTTCTCTGTACTGTTTTCTATTTTGCTGGCGTGAGAACTTAGGAGGACAAATCTGTCCCATTCAAGGATAATTCTGTTGTTTATGCCTGTATCTTCCTCTGGGCTCTTGTGGCACCCCACACATTTCTCTTGTAGCCTGGGGTGTGCATTTGTGGAATTAGGGTAGATCTGAATCCAGGCTGTACGTGTCCTGGTAGTACAGTGCCTTTGGAATTGTCCATGGGTAGGAGATCCTGTTTTCTTCAGTCTTTGAGGTCACAACTGGTCTTCTGCCTGTTTCTTCCAGCTACAGTTCCTGCAATTGGTTGTCCATCCTCTCTGGCTGAAATGAAGTTTATGAAGCCCCTCCTCTTTGTCAGCGGCCTGTCCTCACCACTGTCCTATCGACTGGGAATTACTCTGTGTTGACTTGGCCATTTCCTTGAGGCCTTCTGGACCATTTCACAACTTGTGTTCACATTCAGCAAGCTTTTCTTGGTTTTTCATGGTGTTAACTGTCGGAGTCAGAACTGCAGGCCAGCCATCTGGTGTCCTCCGGAATATAGAATAAATGTCAGAGGGGGAATCTGCAGTAAGCAAAATCTCCGCTCAGAATGGGGTAGCAGAGGAGACACTAAACTGAGGGGTTGGGACTGTCCAGCACCCCTGGGAGCACAGAAAGCTCGTGTGTATGCTGTTCTGCAACCAGTCGTTTGCAGGTATGTGCCCTGTGCAGTATTATGTGATCATAAACACACATACACATGCATGTGAGCTTTACATACATTATGTCAGTGACCAAGAGCAGTATAACCTCAGGCTCTGTTGAACAGCATATGCAGGAGTTATCTTTCATTTTTCTGTCTCCACTGGTTATTTTGATTTTGCTCTTAATTTTCTCTATACCTAAACAAACTTCTTACTTTATTCTTACATATTTTTCTTTTTTTAAATTTTAGCATCTCTAGTGTGAATGGTCTTCATATCTATACTGCCTGTCTGCACTCTATGCTCCTGGGCTCTGTGGAATTCAGTCTCTACCTCTCACCACCTGTTAGCCTGCCTTCTCCTTGCAGTCCCGGGGCCCCTAACCTTGCCAGCGTTGACCTTCTTTCTGGGAGCGTCTGCCACTCTCGCCTTTCCTCCCCCGTGTACAGACCTCTCTTTGCTCATCTTCCATTGTGTGGTAGTGTCTTCGTTGTCCTACTTTCTGCATCCTGAAGGATATTGCCCCTTGTTCTTTTGAACGTAAGTCTTTCCCAGATCCTATTCCGCTTCTCTCCTGTTCGCTCTCCCAGTGCCCCTGACCCACTCTTTGTGGGCTGAGGCACACTCCACCCTCTTGCCTGCAACTCCTACGTGGTGTGAGCGTCACCACCTGTCCTGATCTCTCCTGGGAGCTCCATGTTGGTCTTTCCACCCAGCTGATGGATTTCTTCACTCAGTCGTCACAACCTCTATCTCTACCCTGTGTCTGAAATGTAGTTCCTTTTGATCCTACAAATCGATTGATCCTTTGTACTTCCTTATTTGAGTGCCCATTCTATGAAATTCTGTTATTCTTGCCTCCTTTCTTTCTTAATCTCCTATGCATAACTAGCTGCCAACGTTCTGTGGATTTTGTTTCTAATGTCTCTCCATTTCCTTTCTTGGCACCCTTACTGACTTCCCATGTTCTTCTGCTCTGACTTCAATAAAAGATTGTTTTCTTAACTGGTCTTCTTGCCTCCCCTAGCAGATGAATTTCAAATAGTTCAGCCAAACTATTAAACACAGTTTATAACTTAGAACTTAAAGCACAGTTATAAGTGTTACTTTTCCTAAAGCTTCTGTTTCATTTAACATATCCAAATGGTAAGGAGTAGAAGCCTTGATATGACTACCTTAAATAATGGTGTTGTGTCTAATAATCATAGTGAAGGGATAAAATATTTCTGAGGCTTATTACATTGGATGTTCATGATGGATTTGTGAATCCTTTTCTTTCTGTCCTCACTCTGCTGTCCTCAAGCTGGACGCCCTGATGATCACAGAGTGGATGGCTCCTTCAGTTCAGTTGTACTTTCTAGTGACAACAGTACAAACAGAGAAACCAAACACTTCCAAGTGTGAGCAGACCTTTGCAAGTTTGACCCCCAGCACAATTCTGCTCCCACATCACTGGCCAGAGGGGCATCAAAGGTGGACAGCTGAGTAGTTGATGGGTAAGGGCTGGAATTACAATAATTGCTTTAGAATAATCAAGATTTAGCCTAAGATTTCTATGGAATGCATGGTTATTTTTATTTTTTTGATCTTGTTAAAGAGGAAGACGAGTGTAAGGAAGGTCAGGTGAGAAGCCAACATGGCCGACTTCCTCCTCCACGCTGTTCTCTCCTGCTCTTCCTTCCTCTTCCTTTTCTGTACCATCTACATTATTTTCACTTTCTCGTTTTACTTTTCTCTCTCTCTAGTCCATACCTGATGGTAACTTCAGTGACATCCAGGCTTGGTGAGGTTTCTGATCCAGGAAGAGATCAGGTCCACCAAGCTGCCTGGGCCACAGGCAGATACCTGATTCAAAGTTACTTCCAGGTGTGCCTGCGAGGGTGTTTCTGGAAGAGATCAGCATGTGAGTTATCAGACTGAGTAAAGCAGAGGGTCTTCCCCCGACGGTGGCCTCAGTGGATCTGCTGAGGGACTCAGAGAACCAAAAGGTGCAGAAAGGTAGAATCGCTTGGCCTGACTGCTTAAGCCGGGCGCTGTTTATCTGACGCCCTTGACACTCCTAGTTCTCAGGCCTTCAAAGCCAGGCTGGAATCTGCATCACCGGCTCTCTGGCTTTAGCCTTTGGACTACACCAGTGGCTTTCTTGGGTCTCCATCTTGCCGACAGCTCATCCTTAGACTTCTCAGTCTCTGTAATTGTATAAGCCAGCACCTTAGAATAAACCAGTCTCTCTTTCTCTGTCCACATACACATATCTCTTACTGATTCCGTTTCTCTGTTCTGTTTCTACCATTCTCGGACATAGTTTTCTATTCTCTAATAGATTAGTGGGTGCCCCATTCTTATTGGCTGTCTGTCATCTGCAAACCTTTGGTCTATGCCATAGGGAAAAGAGGAGAGTATGACAAGAGCCTGCGTTTGAGGTTGAAGTGGACCTATGCAGAGTTTAGAGTGAAAAACATCACCTGGCAGTATCCTTGGATGCCTTTGTAACAGTGGGAGAACACAGATTTATGACATCCAAATGGACTGTAGAAAATTCGCTCCTTTCAGAGTGGCAGTAAATGATGGCAAAATTGATATCCATGAGGCAATCAATCCGTATCCCTTAGGAATAAAATGTAAAGACTCTTCCAGGGAAAAGAGGTGCCTGGAGAGTTCTGAGGGAGCACAGAATCAGGCGCTGGGGCAGGAGGATGGTGCGTGGGCAGAAGGCGGGAGGTGAGCCTTCCCTGGGGCAGAGGACCAAGGGTGTTTCGAGACCAGGGAAAGAGCAGGGGTGCTGATTGTGGAGTAAACACCTCTTACCCCCCCAGATCTGAAGTCCCACCTGTGGGCAGATGGAGGCGGGGCAAGATGAGACTGACAGTCTCAGCCAGAGCTGGAAGTTGAATCCGAGTCAGGGCACTGGAACGTCAGGCCAGAACTGTCCTGGAGAAAACGGCCGGGGACACACTGGCTTTCTTGCAATGTGTGGGATAAAGAGCGCTGGGAAATCTTTATTTCTCAAAGGGTATAATGGCCTCACTGATATCTGGGTTAGAGGAACACCCAATTAATTGGAAGAATGGGGCCACCCTAGAGCTGGTATAAAGAAAAGCATTTTTCAAATGTCATTTCTCCCCTCTTTTGCCATAATGATTGAGGGGAATGTGACAAAATTCAAAGGAAACAGATAGGCCTTGCTTCTTGGGCTGAAGCACGAGACAGTCTTAGCATTGTCTCTGAATCCGTATGTGGCATTTGGCACATTTCCTACTGTTCAGAGCTTTATCTTCCTCCTGGGTGAAGTCATGATAATAATATCTGCCTTGCAAGGTTATACAGGGAACAGCATCTGGAAGATAATAAGTGCTTAATTAATCGCAACTGTTGTCATCGTTATTTCTACTAATAAATGGGAACAGTTACCATGCACTTACTATGTGCTGGCATTGTGTCTGATGCTTTGACCAGTTATTATCTCATTTAATACTTATAGAGACCTCAGGAGACAAGTGAAAATACCTTTGCTTTGCAGATAGGGAAATGGAGACAAAATGGTTGGCAGCTTTCCCAAGGTCACCTTAGAGTCCATCTCAGGACATGAAAGCAGGTGGAGCCTGCTCTCTCAGCCCAGGAAGCAGTGGGAGAGGGTCACAGGTCTAGGGATCATGAGGGTGGACTTTCCTGCTGAGGTGGGCTTCAGTCTGTCACAGAAGGAACTGGAAGGTTTGCTGAGTCACACTTTACTTCTAATCAAATGTGGAGAGGCGAGAATTCCCGTGGTGACTGGCGGGAGTGAGGTGCGAAGGTGATCAGGCTCATAGGTGCACTGGCTGTGAGAATGGAGAAGGCTCGTGGGTTTGGACTTGCACAGTATCATCAGTTTGTGAGCATGTCAGGTGAAGTCTGAAGTCAGCTAAAGGGACTCTTCTTGGGTCTCAGCAGGACAAACCTCAGAGGCTGGATGATTCAGACCTCACGTTGTGCAAACCGAGCTTCTTTTCCTGGGGACTTACATCAGTCCCATAGGCTGTCAGTGGGAAGCAATCTGGAATAAAGACTCAGTGGTGCAGGTCATCCTACCTGTGCCTTGGCGAGATCCGGAGAGTTCACAGAGGGAAGGGAATGCCCAGACGGAGGACGGAGGGGAGGAGGGAGCAGTGGAAACGGATCAGTCGCAGAGCAGCCCTGCACAGGTGCACAGGCGCACAGGTCCGTCTCCAGCTCTGCCTGCATGCTGTGGCCAACCTTCTTTCTGCCCGCGGCGCCTTCTCTTGTTTGGACTGCACTGGGCACCAGGTCCAATTCTTCACACAGTTTTGGCAGCATTACTGGTAATATGAAGCACTGAGGCATACCCTACTACTGTGGGCAGAGCCTTAGGAGTCATGCACAAGAGCTGCAGGAGGGAGACCAGCGTGTGCATCTGTCCCCACTTCCAGATGAAATCATGGAACATGTCCAGGCTGCGTGTTTGACTTGTGCCCCCATCTTTGATCTGATTGGTCTGAATCTGAGCTGAATCGTAAAGAAAAGGGACATTGTGTTGCTGCTTTGTGTTGGTGTGATCTCTTAATCTGGCTGTTTGAGGACTGCCACTACAGAGCTCGGCATATTGTGACCCATGGAAGGGGCCTGGTAACTCCTTCCTGATGGGCACATACAATTACACTGAAGAGGAGCTGCGTGAAAAGTGGCTGGAGGGTACAGCAGGAAGAATCCTTCAGAAATGCCCCTGACCCGAGCTTCCAGTTGTCTCAATAAAGGTGTCCTATTGAGGGCTTAGGGTTATCTTCTCTTAGCTCTCTCTCCTCTCTTGATTTCTTATGTACTTAAAACTTATCTACACCAAATCTCTGCTTTTTAAATTACCAGTGGCTTTGTTGCATCGTTACATTGGTAGCTTGGGATCCAGCCGTGACACACAGCAGTGACACCACAGGGTAGAGGCTGAGTTTCAGAATGTGTCCTATCGAATTAATTATTTAGAAAACTATAAAAATAGCAACTATAATTATTAAAGCATGACTTTTCCTTTTCCTAGAAGAATCGTTTTCTCTGACGAGTATTCTGAGCACTCAGATGTGCCTCACACCTGTAGCTGGAGGGGACTTCGGGGTGATTTAGTCCTATGAAGATGAGTGTTGGTTTTTCTCCTTCTTGTTGAAATTCTATTCTGATTTATAATGATGAAGCTAATGCTAAGTCACTATTTCATGAAAAAAATAAGATTGATCTTATAGGATTACAGAGTGTATTGATAAAGTGTTACAGGGTTAAGAATTACATAATGGTTCTCCTTTCCCAAGAATTGCTACATTCTTTCCCTGTAATTACTAGAAATGGCATACTTAAGTAGAAATTATTCTTCACCCAAATGTATCTAGCTTAACTTTTAAACACAATTTTTCTTTTTAAAGTGTGATTATAGATGACATGATAGATTAGCGAGTTTTCTTTTTTTTCTCACTCTCTCTGACAAGCCATATACATCAAGTGCTTAGTTTAGAGCCCATTACAACTAAAGAGAGAGTCACATCTGCTACGAATGCCCAAGCTAGTGACCTGGAGCAGGTGTACATGCGGGGGATGCCATCTCAGCCCTCGGAAGGCTCTGTGCTGTGGCTGCTGCCTGCTGAGCCCAGGATCACGTCTCAGCCAGCCTGTAGAATCTCCTTGCTCATCCCAATGTCCTACAGACCCGGGGACTGAACTTCAGCTTCATTCTTTCTTAAGTTTGCCCTGGGGCTTCTCTTCTCTAAATATACTTGTCAGGGAGTCATAATTTTGAAATTGCTTTCCTTCTTTCTTTTTTCACTGCTGTGTAAAATGCAGATCTCCTTAATTTTAAACACCTTACTGTTATTTAAAAGGAAAGAGATACATCCAATAAGTCTCTCTCTCTCTCTCTCTCTCTCTCTCTCTCTCTCTCATACACACACACACACACACACGCACACACACACACACACTTGGTCAATGAGTTGAATATGAGAAAGAGTAACTTTCAAGACACCTGCCAAAACCAAGTCTTTATAAAATTGTAAAGCAAGGCTGATTAAATTTGTTCTGCTATATGAGGCATGAAAACCTTAAAACTAATTATCACACAAATAGGATCAATCTGGTTAAACAGTTTATATTCAGTAATAATTAAAGGAGTTCTTAGATTCTGGATCTGTAAAAGGAAAGGATTTGTTAAGAATAAATTCACACCCTATAATGAGAATTGTGTACTGTTTACTAAGTATGGTCAGACTGAACTGTCAAGGGCATATTTGATAATAATAATAACTATAATATTTCCTTATTATTGCAGGAATTATACTAAGTGATAATAATCTTCTGCATGATCACCTGAGACCACAGTGTCCCCCAGCTCTTAGTAGATGACCTGGCCACATTCCACACAGAGAAAACAGAAACCACCTTGATTTCTTGCTATGGACTCTACTTATTTTTTGTGAATCTGCAATCACTTTTCTTTGTTCCTTCTTATTGCAGTTGAGAAGATGTCCCTTCTTTGAAGGCCAGTCTAGTGGTATCTTAATAGATGTTAAACAACAAGCTTTCTGGAGAAGAAAACAAAACACTCCTGATCTGTAGAATTTGCTGATCTCCATGGTGTAAGTACCAACAGGACGTCACTGAGCAATGTGTAGACATGTCCACTCAGGTGAGCTTTGCATGCCAGCCACACCCTCCAGCACACCACTGGGTCCATCTCTTGTTTCCTAAAGAAAAAGGGGGTTTAGTCTACGGTCAGACTTGCCCAAGTTTCTACCCTGATTTGACCCCTTAACATGAACAAGGGTTTGGACTAGTCATAACCTTTCTGTTCCTCAGTTTCCAAATTGGTGAAAAGGTGATTAGTAGAAATATCCCTTGAAGTACAGCAACATTATCCTCTGATCCATGACCAAAGGCTAAAATGTATTTGAGAGAGAGTGTAGTATTGTTAACCCCATTGTATAAGCGAGGATGTCAAGACACTTTCCCTTCCAGCTACTGATCTCTTTCCTTTCATTTAGCCAATCTTACTTCATTTCTTCCCTCTTACCTAATCCTCAATGCATTGGCACACATTATGTGGACAGCTGTGGTTGTTAGAAATAACCTTTTATCTTAGGTTGGATTTTCTAGAAACAGACATTTAAAGTTTTGCCTGTAGGAATTTTGTTGGAAGGTGCTTTCAAGGAGTGATCATAGAGGCATGGAGGAAGCAGGAGTGGGCACATGGGTGTAACAGGTCTGCAGCAGAGGCCTGAGCAGAGTTAGCAGGAGCTCTGGAGCTATGGTGGCCCAGCAGAGCCGTTGTGAGCTGAGGTGATGGGGCAGGCCCTTCTGTACTATGTCCACCAGTCACTGAAGTAGACTAGCAGCTGAGAGACCCCTCAGTCCGCAGGGGGACGAATGCATCTTCTAGAAATGGCTGGGTCCATTATCTTCTCAGACCCATTTGTTCCACCTGGTCAGTTCATCACACTGGTGGGTAATGTCTCCAAAATTTCCACTGGTCTCTTTTCTTGGGAAAATGTATAAGATGAACGTCAGTAGGATAAACGACAGCTTCAGTTGCTGGGTCTGGTTTGAGAACACAACTTATTTTCATTATTTCTTCCTTAACACTCATGTCCCTTCATCAAAGTCACTTGGTCCTTTTCAGACTTGTTTCCTGGTCACTGAACTTTTCTATTTGTATTGTCCATTCAAAATGGAGCAGGTGAGTATCAAGAGATATCCTAGCCCATCACCTGGGTGACGAACATTTTTCCCTGTCCACAGTAGGCATGCCTGCTTCTATGATTAGAGTCAGTTACCTTGTCAGAAGGTAACTCTTTTCCTTACCTGCTGGTCCTTTGGTACAAAGGACCTGAACTGATAGGCAGGAGCTATAACTCAGTGTTAAGTGGAAATCCTCTATGTCTTCTCATAAAAGGGCTCCCTCTTTGGGAATTAGGGCCTCTAGACCCATAATGTCTAAAGCTGTGGTGGCACATCCCTCACGTGAGTCACTGAAGGGAGGATAAGTGAGTCCTTCCCTCCTTTCACCCCTGGGCTACTGTTTCTGTGTGTTCTACCTGTTGGTGGCATAGCACCATGTCACTATCTAGTAGGATGCTTAGTGTATCCTGGAGGGCGGTGTCTCATCCTTACAGGGCATCATCTCTACTTACCATGCTGTTCAAAATGGAGCAGGAGAGTATCAAGAGATATCCCAGCCTACCACCTGGGTGACGAACTCCTCCACGGCACTTTGGAAAGATTGTTCTGTTGTTCCATCAGGCTGACAGCTACTGGTTGGTGCGCATCGTATAGGAGCAGTGAGGTGATCTTATGTGGGGTTTGCTGCTAGTGGTCAGTGCTCTGAAAAATCTAGGGAGTAGTGTTGGCCAAGGCCTGTGGGCAGACAAGGCAGACCTGTACTCAGAATATGTGCCCAGCCCAGCCAAGATGAATGTCGGCTCATTTCAGAGTAGATGGAGTCCGAACTAACTGGCCATCAAGCAACATGAGGGGTGATGCTGTGTCAGAGCTCAGTGTTGATCTGTGCTGCTGGCAGGTTGAACTTCCCATGGCAGGATAAGCTAGATTATTCTTGGTGAATCGAAGCCCATGGGGTTGGCTCCACTCAGAGGCTGCACCCTGCTGCCATAGCTACTCCATTCATGAGCCGTTGTACACGACGGGGTGGCCTCTGGAGGAGGCTGGCTGGCATCAAGTGACGGGGCATTCCTCTCTAGCTCTTGAGCTCCTTTTCTATGGCTCCTTGGTGGCTGTTAATGTGATAATGAAATCCCACAGAAATCAAACAGCTGTTCAGTGTCGTCTGGCTCCTGAAAAGCTGAAAAAGCACAGAGCCCGATGAAATCTGAAATGTGGTTTTCTGAGGACCAGCACCCGCACCACAAAACAAAGGGAAGACGGTGGGTTTGGGGTTGAGACGCATCTCAGCACAGCTGGCTGACGAGGACAGCTCTGCGTCCTGCCATTGTTTACCAGTGCGGTAGTGGCTGTCCTCATTCACTGTGGCGTTGTTTCTGATGAATGATGTTGGTCTGGGGTAGGGAATCAACGTCAGGTCTCCCCGTGGCCTTGGCCACTCTGACAGCTCTTCACCCCATGTGTCCGTGAAGTGATGTGGGGTGTCTGCCGGCTTCCAGGTGTGTCCATTTTGATCCCACATTCACATGCTGGGTACGCGATCGTGAGTGGAGTGGACCTACTCTAACCCGCACGGGGGCCAGGACTCACTCATCGCTGGCTTTCCTGCATTGCCCACTCTGACACGCAGAGTGGGGTAGTACTTGGGGTTCCTGAGACCACTGTCAATTTAACTCTTCTAACATTCTCAAAGGATCCTGATCTGCGGCTGCTCAAATAAATGGACTTAAGATCCTTTGGGGGAGGGACTAAGGAGAACTCTAACCTTTCGGTCTTGGTGTAAAGTAACAGGTCCTTTCTCATGAGAACTCTGCCTCTTTTTCCGTTGATGGCTTCCAAGCCCAAGGTCTGTCTTAGACGTGGAAACTGAGGAAGGCAGTTCTGCTTTTGACTCATGTGTCTTCCCCCTCCTAATGAGGTATGTCCTCTGGGTTGTATGCATTAAACGATATTTTTGTAATTTTTCATCTATCTTTCCACTGGAGCATGGCTTTCTCTTAAACACCCCCATAGCCTTCTGCAGGTCAGGAAGCCTTTGCCACTCATTCCAATAATTATAGCTATTTCTGACACCTAGCTTCTGTTATTTTGGGATCCTGTTGTCCTCGATTTTTTCCAGCAGCATTCACTGCCTTCCACCCTGGGTTCCACAGGACAGTGAGACCCCTGAGCTTCTCAATCATGACACCTCTCTCACCAGCACATTATTTCCTTGGTGAACCAAATCTCCTCTGGGCCCTCCCAGAGTCACAGTCAACGGATGGCTTTTCTGGATTAAGTAGTCCTTTCATTGTGGCATGGCCACTTCTCGGGGCCTCTCTGCCATGGGCTGCTCTGGTAGTGCAAGCAATACCACTTCAGTTTCAGCAGTGTGCCTTGCCCAGCATGTTAAATTTCGCGTCACAAGAGAGGGCTGGTCCAGGCTGAAAACTCTCTTTATCTACGCTTATCATCCTTATCATTGGTTGGCTCACCGCGACCTTGATCCAGCACCCCTGGGGGCCGTGCTCTTCTGACTCTTGCCAGCTCATCCTGGAGCTCTGGAGGTGTTCGGTCCCTTCCATCTTTATCAGCAGCTTTCCTTCTGGGGATGTTGTGAACTGGCCCTAGTTATTGTGCTGGAGGCCCTGAGCGGAGATGGGGCTAAAACCTGACGGGCACAGATGTCATCTTGGGTGATGTCATCTTAGTATTCTGTCAGCCTAGCGAGGTTGCTGCCCCCGATGGTTCAAGTGAACACAAATCCAGCTGGCGTTGCTGAGCTACTTTGTAGTTGGTATGAAAGTCAATTAAATCGATTTATTTTATGTAAGAAAAATGATCCTACATAAAGTAGGTGGGCCTGGTTAGGCTATCAGAGCTGAACTGAGGCTTTCTAGAAGAAATTCCATCTTTGCGCTACAGCGTCCAGATGGTCTGCTAGTTCAGTCTGCCCTTCCCAAGAGCCTGCCCTGTGGATTTCGAACCTGCCTGGTCAGTAGTCACAATCGCCTAAATGAAATCCTTGCAATAAGTCTTTACTATGTATTTCCTATTGCTTTCGTTTCTCTGGCAGAACTCTGACTGATGGGTATTTCTTGGCAGAGACATTATATCATCTTCAAGAAAGTGGAAATTGTTACTCTTAGCCAGAAACAACTGGTCTGATGCTGCAGGTGCTCAAGGACTTGAGGGATTCACAATTTTCCAGTATGTGTCCCCATGCATCCTTATCCCAAATATCCAGGTGGCATCTTTTTCAAAAATGGTCCTGAACTCGGTACAGCATACTTGACAGATTGGAGAAGTCAACTTGCTTTGCAGTTTCTCTGCCGTTATAACCAAGTCCTGCACATGATGTTTAGTTCTTTCTGGCTACAGGGGTGATAAGCTTCTTTCTATGCTGCCACACTACTTTTGATGTTCTAGGGATACTTTAACCTCATCATACCCAAGAATAAACTTATATTTCCCTCAGACTTGACCTTCTTTCATTATTTCATGATCCTCCGAATGGCTCCCCTCTGTCTAATTCTGCCACCTTGGAACATGGAAGTTGTTCTGGATAAGCGCCCTCCTTCATTACCCTTATCAAGTTCTGAGTCCTGTCAATTTTGCCTTTCAAATACTTCTTGAATCTACCTGTTTTCTTTCATCTCTACCACTGGAAGGGCCCCAGGGTAAGAAGCATCCTGTTTGCTGGACTACTGATTCACCTCTACTGAGTTCTCGTGTCCACTCTTACTCACTCCAGTCACATCACTGCACAGCAGCCAGGGTGGCCTTGATTCTGATTTTGTTGCTCTCTTACTTGAAACACTTCTATAGCTTCTTGCAGCTTTTTAGGTATTGACCCAGAGCTTCAACCTGGCCACGGCCCTGTGGTGATCTCCTGCTCCACCTCACCTGGCTTCTATGGCAGCTGCTGACCTTCAGTACCTGAAAAGTACCCTTCTCCTTCTGACCACTAACCTTGTGTGTGCGGTGCTCTCTTCCTGGAGGACTTGTCCCCCTGAAACCTCCTTCTCTTAGTCCTTCCTCATGTTTCAATGTCAACGCGACCTTCTCCCTCGTGGAACTGCTGTCATGAGCATGTTGATAGAAGCAGCTTGGCAGGCCCTGAAGCGTGGCTTCCTCTCGAGTTTACTGAAAAGGGGTCCTCTGTGGTGGGGTCTCCTCCTGGCTTTTGATTGTGTTACACCACTGAGCATCACCGGGTAACACATTGATAGTTACAAACACACCCTGCAGTGCCAGCCAAGAACCAGTTCTTACTAATATTTATTTCATATGGCAAAAGTCCCTGATTCTTATGTGGATAAAGATCTTACCAATGCTTATCCCAAGGGAGCTTGGTGACATGGTCTTGCTTTTACTGCCCTTCCTTTCCTCTGTAGCAAGCTCTGGTCAAACGAATATCTCAGGTCAGGTCCCCAGGCCTGGTGCAACTCGCTTGGCCCACTGGGAATGCTCTCCCTTCTGATCCCTCTGTGCCTGTGCCCAGCTCTGTACACATCCTGGGTTCTTATCCTATCCAAGTCTGCTTTCTTGAAGGAATATTTTCTGACTCCCTGCTGCAAGCGTCCTCTCGTCCCAGTAACCTCCTAACTCGAAACTCATGCTTTTGGTATCTCTGTGGGTCAGGTTTGGGTATCCTTCTTTGTAACTGAATCTTCATTATACTGAAAGACCCTTGGGGAGATCTGTCTGATTTTTAATGATTCCTCACCTTACCTGCTATAGTACCTTGCTCAAAGAAGATAATAAATATTTGTCGAATAAATACTTCAATGTGTTGATTGAAAATTTGGGTGGCCAGCAAGAAACCAAGGACCACATAGGAGCCAGGGAAAATCAATCAATTTAACCAATCAATCAATTAATCAGGTAGTTGGTTAAATGTCAGATAACGGATCCAAGCAGCAGAAAACAGAGACAGCCCTTCAGAAAAGGAGACACTGAGACTAAAGCCTAGCCTTTGATGATTCAGTTGACGCAGCTGGAACTGCAGGAATTCCAGATCAGAGCCAGGAAGGAGACTGGTATGTTGTCATGAAAACTTCAGTGCTCAAAAAATGGGTGCCAGCTGCCATGAATTATGTTGTTTTAGGTGGTTTTCCTTTCCTAAAGTCAAAGGAGGAAAACAGCACCTCCTTTGAGAAGACAACTGAGAAGATATGAGAAGGAGACATTTCAGTACTAAAACCATCTAGGAGGTGGACTGATAGGTTGGAAGGGAAAGCAGGCGGGGCGAGAACATCAAATTCTCAAAGGTGAGTGGGGACATAGTTTCCCCTCAGATACTTTGAGGTCACAGAGAAAGAGAGCATACAAAGATAGGAGCCTCAGCCCTGCAGGATCCAACAGAAGCCCAGCAAGTCAAAAGGGTAGGAAAAACAAGAAATTAGATACAAGTTTTCTGCAAAGCTCTGGGATTTATATGTTCTTATCCGTCATGTGTATTTCTGGTATAATGTAGTCAAACATTTCTGGTTGACTGGTTTAATTTTCATCCTGATGCTTTGATATTATGAAAATGCAGTTTAAAAATCTGCTGAAAATAATGCCAAATACATCTTCTAAGAGCACAGACTGATTTTTCTATGTTTTCTTTTGATTATAGCAGTTACTTTGAATGAAAGATATCAAAAGTCAGGAAATTCAGACTTCAGATGACTGTAACCACATCATTCAATCATGCAGAGCTTGCATTCAGAGTGGAGAGAGATAAAGATCCTTATTTGACATCAAGGCTTACTGACTCTCAATACCTCAGTTCACACTAAAGCATTTCATGCATGAGCTCATCTCTTCTTTCAGACCATATGCATTCTTGGTGCTTGGAAAAGTTTCTCAACACAAGACTCACTGTGCTCTATCACTGTTATGTTCTGGGATGCCAGCACCCAAATAGTAATGATCTCACAGTTGATGAATCAAGTCTCAGATGTAGTATGAAAAGGCCAGATTATTGCCAGGAGGATTAGGGACATGAAATGCAATGATATTTTGGATTTTGAATTGCACATGCATAAACAAAAGAGAAGCTAGTTTTGTGCCATACCCGTGATTACACATAGGAATGTCTTTCCTTTGCCTTGAAGGCAGTCTTAATAGCATGCATGTTATTTACTTATCAAAGTAAAAATTAAAACCATTAAATATAAGGTAACAGTTTCAGTGATTATTGGAAAAAGAATATTTTAAATTGGAAAGTATTTTTCAAGAAACAAGAGAGCTTTGGTTGTAGCTTGGCATTCAAGATAGCTGGGTAAAATGATGTATGGAATTTTTAAATGTCAGAGGAGAGTAAAAATAGCTCTAGCAAATACTTTCCTTGGTCTGTAATATGCATACTGTTTTTACATAGTGTTTACAAACTTCCTGTTACCTAGCATCAAAAAATTTTTATTCATCTTTTCTCTCACTAATCATCTAAGAATATATCTGTTTCTCTTTCCTCTTTTTTTTTTCCTTTTCTTTTTCAATTTCTAGGCAGAGGAGCTGAAACAAAGAGTCGATTATAGTCGACTATAGATAACAAAAAAATAATTTCCAGAATTATCTGAGACTTCTTGGAGAAATAATTTCTCAGAGTATCTGTTCTGTTGAAGTCTCATGGAATCCGTGGGGCTTTACTGCCCTGACATTAACAGTTAGTGTTTTTCACTAGGTGCAAAGATCTTGTGAATTCGTCATTTTGGGTGCTGGTTGTAACTGGGGTAGTGGGAGAATTGAATGCACGTGGGCAGCGTTGTCCAGGGTCTCTGAAATGACTTATATTTTATGAGTGATTTTATGCCAAAATAATTTCATTTTCATTTTTTCAAAATTGTATATGCACATAATTTGAGTTCAAGAGTTGTACCAGGCTGGTTACCAAAACAGCAGTGTCAAATCTTCTTCGTTCTTTTTCCCTGTCCCCTGGAGGCCACCAGTTTGACCTCCTTTAGGTGATATTTATATGTCTAAATATGTTTTTAGTTGTTACTCTCTGATTTTCATGTTTTGCCATTACCTGTTGAATTCCCATTATGCATGACAAAGATTGAGCCGCTCTTACCCCCAGCTCCCCCATCCTCCCTAAATATTGTACTTTTGCTTAGCTGCATATCAACATTTATATCATTATAACCATAAAATGCAGTTCACAGCCGAGGCATGCAGTCAACTCTGTTTTTCATTTTTGCACACAAGTTTTTGTTTTCACAGAGTTTTTGTTTTCATCCTTTATCTTCTTTTGCACATTAGTTTCCTAATGTGTTGACTGATATCTCAACCTCCAATATTTTGGGCCAACTTTTTCTAAAAAGAGCTTTGAATCTTCCAGGCGTCTAACCCTGTCGACCTCGTGGTTCCGGTCGTGCTCTCCAGCACTGCCATGGCGCCTGTGCTCCAGGCTCTAGCTTGCACACTCTTGCCGTCAGCCTTCCTCAGAGGTGTTCTGCTTCATATTCCGTAGATTTTCCAGAGAGTCTTCAGGCTGCCGTCTGTGTTGCCATCCTGGGTCCCCTTCCACGTGAAAGGCTTTCTCTTCTTCTGTTGGCTCTCCTGTTCCCTGTTGCCCTGTCTTTCTCTTCCTTGGATAATGCCCTCGTGTGGGTGGAAGCCCTTTCCCGGGAGCTTTTAGAGAAAGGGTGCATATGAGATCATGGGCATTCCTTCTTCGTGTGGTTCTCCAAGAACTTGCTCTGATGTGAGATGGTCTGTTTGCAGCTTGTTTTGTTTTTTGGCTATACTTTCAAATTTGAAAAACAAATAAAACCTCAGTGAACTTATGCACAAATTTATTTTGCTTATTTCTAATAAGATCTAGAAACCCAAAGAGACCAACAGATGTCTGGGGCTCATGACTGTTCTTTAAAACCATCTAGGAGGGCAGGGAGGCCTGCTGACAGGGAATGTGAGATGAGAAAATGTGAAAACTGGGGTGGAATGAAATGCACAGGGATTTGTCCTCCAGTAACCATCTGATAGCTCCAGAGTGAGCTTCTGCAGCTCCCATGATAACGAACCATAGATGGTCCATAGTATGCCATGCCATGAGGTCTCAGAGAACTCATCCTGATGCCTCACAAAAATGTTTCCATGAGCAGAGTGTGTTGTTGGCTGTGCATTTTGAGGTATATCTTAAGAAAGATGGGATTTTATAAAATTGAAATTTGTAGCAGAATAATTGATTATAATATTGAATACTTTTTAAAGCATTTTATTTTCTAATAAGAGAATGAAATACTTAAAAGAGAATAGATTATGGTATTTTCAGGTAAATGGATGGAGTTGGAGAATATCATGCTAAGAGAAGTCAACCAATCCCAAAAGCTAACAGCTGAATGTTTTCTCTGATAAGTAGATGCTGATCCACAGTGGGGGAGGGGCCATGGGAAGAATGGAGGAACTTTGGTCAAAGGGAAGGAAGGGGAGGGAAGAGGACATGGAGGCAGGAAAGATGGTGGAATGAGATGGACATCATAGCCCTAGGTACGTGTATGACTGCATATATGGTGTGACTCTATATCGTGTACAACCAGAAAGTGAAAAGTTGTGCTCCATTTGTGTACAATGAATAAGATGCCTTCTGCTGTCATGTTTATCCAATTAGAATAGATAAATTAATTAATTAAAAAAGAGAATGAAATACTTAAAATATGTTAAACTAAAAGCGAATTAAATGAAAAAATTGTTCTGTGGAAATTTGCTGGAAAGACCAAGAGGGAGACATCTGGATCCTTGATGCCAGTGAAGCCTGGGCTGTGATGTGTGTTTAAGGAAGTCAGCGCTGCTTTTCCAGAGACATGGCAGGAGGTCTGCTCTTGGCGTCACTGGGTTAGGCATGAATCAGTGTACCTCTGAACTGCACTCTTGGAGAAGCAAGGACAGACACGTAACTCTCAGGCTGATTGATGGCTCTGGCTTTGACCTTCATGGCCTTGGAAGGCATCTTTTACTTGTTGCTCTTATGCCTGAACTTCAGGCGTGAGTGTGGTGCTGTCCTGTGATTATGGCCTAACTCTGGCCATCACTGGGCATCATCAAAACCAACCTCTGAACAATTGTGTATATGAGTTTGACCCAGCTTTCACTAGGATTTTGCCTGATGTGGTTTGAATTCATGCACTTGTACATGGGTTGAGGCTAGAAGCTATGGAATTTGTGAAAGTCTTGTTTTTCAGAGTAGGCCTTCCACTTTTTGATTCTGTCTGTGGAAAACTTTGTGGCAGAGACTGTTTTTAATTCTATTATTCTTTTAGATGTAAGTAATATAATTCCTTGGCTCTATTTTAGAGAGCTATTGAATGCATTATACTCAATAAACTAGGAGTCTTCTTTTTGAAAATAATAGTTGGAATTACTTTTGGGTGAAAAATCACTCTCATTTTTGGCAAATTATAGATAAAACTGGATCTCATTTTTTAAGGAAGGTATCATTGCTTTATGGAGGCTGAGAGTCACATCAAATATACTGATAATAGTCCCACGGTTTAAGGCTGTGGCTTAGAGCAACGCAGCTCACCCCCAGGTGTGGAGGCATGTGAAGGCCTCTCGGGTCGGGCAGGAAGAGGCTGCTGATGCACAGCGTGCTACAGCAAGGGTGTCAGCCACCAGCACTTGCGTTTGGCAGAACCCCACGGACAGGCAGAGGAGTGGGGAAGCTTTAAGGTGGGGAGAAGGGAAGCTACAGGTGGGCCCTGATGGGAGGCACCTCTGTGAGACTGGTTAGCAATGTGTATTGTTTTCATCCATTGACTGTCGGTTGAGAGTGGTGTCAGTCAGCTTTCCGTCACTATAACAAATGCCAGAGAGGATGGACTTGCCAGGATAGGGGGTTTACTTTGGCTCATGATAAACTGGCCCTGTTGTTTAGGGACGGTGGCAAGGCAGCGCCTCCTGGTGGAAGCACCAGTGAAGTGCAACTGCTCACTTCATGGCCAGGAAGTAAGAGAAAGGAAGAGGGAGGGGAAAGGCTGAGGAAGGGCCTGGGGTCCCACAGTACCCCAAAGGGCACATCCCAATGACCTAACAGTCTTCCACTCTGCCCCACCCCCAAAGGTCCCACCAGCTCCCAAGTCTCCATCCCAAAGACCGAGCCCTTGACACCTGGACTTGGGGGGTGGAAGATCCTTACTGCAGGAGAGGTGGGGCCAGCAGTTCTTGGTCAAGTCCTGGCTGTGGTTGGGTCAGTCGCTACAGGCGTCCTAGGGCGGGGCTGCGGGTTGCCAGTCTGAGTTGTTATTGTAAGGTGTGGTCTAGCCATTGTGTGTCTGTACATTCAGCCTCTCACAAGGAATCAGAAACGCCAGTCTTCATATGGAAAATTACAAGCAGTTCACAAGAACTACCTTAAATTCAGGGTAATTTTTCGAACATCAGATTATTTTAGGTGTTTTTATTGTTATGGCGGATTTGCCTCTTTATCAGTTAAGGAGGAATCTTGATAATGATCGTAAGTGATTATACAGCAGAACTCAACTTTTGATTCAGGGAAATCATGAATTAGTGAGATGATTTCATCACAAAAGACTTTTCCTTTGCTTCTGAGAAAGGAGGGAGATGACCCTTCTCTCACCTGATCAAGGCTTATGAACACAGCATACTTTGAATTCCTGACAGGAAAACTATTAATGCAACCAAACAAAAGCCATTTTATAACCCTTCTAACATTTTACTTTCTTGTTACCAATGTAGTTTTTAAAAAAATCTTTATTTTATTTATTTATGTATTTTGTATGTGGTGCTAAGGATCGAACCCAGTGCCTCACACGTGCGAGGCAAGCGCTGTACCACTGAGCCACAACCCCAGCCCCAATGTAGTTTTGCAAATCACAAATATATTTACAAACTAAAAATATCCCTCAAGTGCTACATTTTTATTGCTGGGTCTGAAAATATGGGCAAATAAATAGTATAAAAGAAAATAAAAATGGCGTATACAGGCAAAGTACCCAAAGTAATTCCACTTTCTTGAAATAGAACACTCTGACATGGTGGTAACAGTACTTAATAAGTTATAAACACAATAATACAACGTTAGTCTGTCAGGAACCTTGCCAGACTCCTGATGTTGCTGTGACCCCCATCCATCAGTCAAGCTCATCAGGAGTATCAGACAGCCATTCATATCTACATGCCTGCAAGACATGCCTGCCTGTTGTGAATCCCACAGAGTTCTAGGACTGTAGTGAGGTGTGAAGAGCCCCAGGGCAGGAACCACAGCCTGAGAGAAGATGCTTCCACAATTCTTCCCTCCTAGTGCTATTTGCACCTCTTTACAACAATGTGTGATCCAGATTTCATCCTACTGGTGGCTCAAGGGAGACACTATATATAAATACTACAATTACTCAATTGTATCTTTGAAACTGGAAGAATATGCTAAGTATGCAATCTCCTAATGGTTTCATGAATATTTAGGCAGCTAGTGACTATGAACGAGAGACCAGTATCTACCTTATCTTAGTAGCCTCTCATTCTGACAATGAAGAATGTGTGTTTGTTTATTTGCCTTTCTCTCTATCTAAATTATTAGCAATGAGAAATGTTCAACGTGTTCTGCCCAGTACGATGCGGGTGATCAATAATTAATAACAAGGAAGCAGAACTTTCCAGTGCATTTTTGAGACAATCCTGAGGTGAAGTTTTCCACAGAATCATTTCATTTAGAATGTGGCAAATTCACACTGAAGACTCGACATATGTTCTTGGCGTTAGCTCCCAACTCTGAACTTTTGCGGTAAACAGAGACAAGGTGCTAATTAACAGAACTGCCAATCCAAATGTATAATGGAGTTCGGAAACGTGTGGGCGAGGGCGTGACCTTCTGTGTCAGAGGTACTCCACTGCTGAGGTCTCAATTTTGGAGCTATGACTATAGAATAATGAGAATCTGTGAAGGAAAAAAGATAGTGAAATTTCCATTAACTCATTTGGATATTCCTAATTAGTTTTTAAAGATGACCAGGCAATGTTGAATGAAAGACTTTTCAGAATATGAAATGAATAAAGGTCACTGTCCATCGTATTCCTGCAATCCAGAAGGGTGCCAATCAAATGTTAAGTGAGGAACATACACTTTGGGAAGCCCTTCTGGAAGAATTGACATCAGGCAGCGTCCAGGACGCTCAGACGCCTCAGCCCAGGGGAATGAAGTGGGGTGGACAAGCTGGGAGGTGTGCCGGAGGGGTGTCCACGGTCAGTCCAAGGACGGCTCCCTTTGACACGCACAACCTGCAGCGAGGCCTGTGTGCCTCCGCTGCCCACTGCAGAGCAGTCCAAGTCCACACCGTCAGCAAATTTTTTCCTGATTCCAACTCAGCAACCACGGCAGGAAGTCTTTCCTGGCTATCGGGCTGCTCCTGCCAGAAGACATTGAATGCTAAATCTCCAAGGTATGAGAAGGTTTGGAGACTCAAATCATGGTCTGTGAAGTTTCTTCTGAAGCTACCCAAAGCCTCAGCCCATGAGAATAAGAAACATTTTGGTGTGGCCAACACTGCAGAGTACTCGCGGCCTTGGGAAAGAAGTTTGGGCTTTGCCATCTTTCCTGGGAAAGCTCCAGGGTGAACAGAGCAAACCTTACTGCGGAAACAGATGACCTTTATGGATGGCCTGCTATGGAGAGGCGTCAGTGTGAGTCCACGTTAAATCATTGTTACGACTCTCTGTGTTGCATACATTTTTCAAATGAGGAAACCGAGGCAGGAGATGTCATTTGCCCCTGAACACGAACAACTCCAAGTGACCAGTTTCAGGTATTAGTCTTGGTGCCCAGGGTCACACGGGAACCCACCATGGTCACGTTGGTCAGCTGCTGCAGACACTGTGGCTCCAGTTTCTTCAGGGCATTTTACTCAAGTCCTCACCTATCTCAAGGATGAAGGGAACAGCCAGCTGTCTCCATCCAGCTCCATACACCTGTGTGATAAACTAGGAAGTCGCTTGCCCAGACTGTTAAGGTGGAAGCACAATATTGTAGTGAGGAATAAAGCAGCATTTTTCTCCATTTTGGATCCTAGAATACAGATTTTTATAAGTGTACACACTCTCCAAGTTGGTTGTTGCTTTGCTCTGTTTTGTGTTGCTATGACAAAATACTTGAGGCTGGATAACTTGTAAAGAACAGAACATTTTTGGTCAGAGCCTGGGAAGTCCAAGATGAAGGGGCTGGCATGTGGTGAGAGCCGTCCTGCTGAATCATGTCCTGAGAGAAGGTGAAGGGCAAGACAGAGAAGGAACAAGAGAAGATGGACAATCAAAAGGGGAAGCTCACCCTTTCATGGGGAACCCACTCCCACAAGCATGGCATCAATCCCTCCCTGAGTGCGGTGCCCTGTGGCTCAAACAGTGCTGAAGGCCTTCCTCACCTCTCAATGCCTTCACACTGAAACTAAGCTGCCAACACACGGACTTTGGGGACATCCAAGCCATAGCAGTCACTAGTGGAAATAAAGTCAGTGGTAGTTGTTTCTCTGGGACCGCAGTTTGGCCATCACTGGGGCCCTGGTAAAGATTTCTGTTCCGAGGACATAGTAGGGTAAGTTTAGACTTAGGGCCTGACCTGAAATTTCTTTTTTCTTTTTTTTTTAAAAAATATTTGTTTAGTTGTGGATAGACACAATATCTTTATTTTGTTTATTTATTTTTATGTGGTGCTGAGGATCGAACCCAGTTCCTCATGCATGCAAGGCAAGCGTTCTGCCACTGAGCCACAACCCCAGCCCTGAAATTTCTTTTTTCTGAACCTTAGCTAGAGACCATGAATTAGCAAGTTTATAGTTTGTTTTCCTTATTTCTGTGTCAAAATGCCTGACTGCTTCATTGTACATCTTTCCCCAGGATGTCCTCCTGAATAAGAAGAGGCAGCGGTCAGCAGTCAGAAGTGATGGGCCCCATTTGGGGTCTTGTTCAAATACCAAGGACATACCTAGGGGATACCTGGTGGAAGTATTAATGAGCACCATCAAGGCCTGTTTCAAATGTTAGAAACCTCAAGGCTCACCTGTGGGATCTCCACCTCTGTCCTAGAATGGAAGTGGGAGATGGGACGTGGGGGTGACCCCAGATGGAAGCTGATAGGAAGGGTTAAATCTCAAAGGCCGTGGCCTCGTGCTGTTTGCAAAGCCTGTTCAACATAGATTCTGCCCCATGCTCTGCACGGAACCATTTGTGAGCTCCTAAGCTAGCACACCAAAATGGGTTCTTCTGCTATCAGGCCCTGTCCCACGTGGAAGTTCTCTCTCTCCTTGCTTAAAGAAATCCTGCTCTGTTTACTCTTTCCTCCCATTGTTTTCTGTGGATTTTGTTGTTCAAATATTGTGAGACAAGAACCCAGAAGGAAATGAGTGAAATGAGGACTCTAGGCTCATCTCAAAACTCCAGTTTTACTATGAACTGGGGTACCCACTTCCCACAGTTCTTTGTTTGTTTGTTTAAGTATGTATAGTATACTCCGTATCTATGACACCAGTAAAAACAGGACACCCAGTCGAATTGGACTTTTAGAGGAGCTCAGACAGTTGAGATTTAAGCAGGCACCACGTGTGGGTACGCGCCATGGGGCAGCTGTGTCCTACAGCTAACGTGAGCAGAGGGGACACGTGGCATGGGGCAGCTGTGTCCTACAGCTAACGTGAGCAGGGGGGAGGGAAGCACAGCTTCTTCCTGGGTCTGCCATCCTGTCCAGTGTAGGTTAGTTTCCTAACCCCAGAAGCTGAATGATCCTTTTTTTAAATACTTTTTTTCAGTTGTAGATGGACACAATACCTTATTGTACTTATTTTTATGTGGTGCTGAGGATCGAACCCAGTGCCTCACACATGCTAGCCAAGCACACTACCACTGAGCCACAACTCCAGCCCGATCCTTTTTTTATTAGTGCATCTTAAGCATATAGAGTAACAAGTTTCACGTGGCGTGTTCACGCATGCCCACCCCATACTTTGACCATGCCCGTCCCCTGTCCTCTTCCTTTTCTCTAATACTCTCCCTTCTACTTTCGGGCCATCTTTTCCTGCTAGAGTCCACTTATGAGGCAGAACTTGTCTGAGTCAGAAGCTACGAGCTTCTTGTTGAATCCACTGATGGCTACAAAGCCTTTTCTAACTCATTTATTTAAAACTACATATCTAAACCAATTTTATTCAGAGTTTAAATCAAAATATGTTTAGCATGATTCTTATGGTTTCTTTCCTCAGGGTCAAATAATTACTATGATAGCTTTTAGGAAATTTTCTGTATCATTTGGGATTAAGATATCCTATAAAGATAAATTTTCTTGAGTACCCAAGCTTAAATTTTAGTTTTCATTGAAATCTTGAAGTGTCTTTCACAATACCGTATCTGCTTGAAGGTGATGTACTCAACACGACTTCCTCGGGAGAAATTAGTGTCGTTATTATTACTGTAAATGATTTTCATATTTTTAATATGTCATAGACCCTAAGGTCTGCTGGTGCGGGGGCCGCTTTTCCTGTGTGGAACTGGTCTGACCTTGCGATGCTCTTGAAGTGTCCGTGTGCTGCTTTGTGCTGTCCTCTCTGCATCCCTGGGAGATGCAGCTCATCAATGCCTGCGTCTCGATGTACAGAGTTGTGCGGGTGAAGAAGTGCGGGACGCTGATGCATGGACTCAGCGTGTCTGCTCTGAGCCACTGTTTTCCCTCTGCTCCTCCAGAGGCCCATCTGTGCCTCTAGGTCTACACCCTATTGTTTATGGGTGACTTTAGGTATGTGAGGGGCAGCTTCGTCTCCATCAGTCTTGCTTCCCAAGATGTGTTCCATGCAGGACACAAGTTCCATAAGATGTTAGTCAATGCCTCAAGAAAAGTACATGAGTGAAAGTTTGGGAAACAGTAGGCTAAAATAATAACACCTGTAAAAAGTTAAGGTCACCTTTTCAGGCATGTTCATATGCCCACAAGGATTAAGAAGCCACAGGTGTTGAACATGGTAGGAAGCAAGTTTGATCTTATGTGGACATGGAATCACATTTGTGGAAGAGCTCACTGGACACGTTGCGAAATTCCCTTGTGATTTATGGTTGCCACATTGGCATGTGAGGAGTATGCAGAAATGGAATCTTAAGCATTACAAAAGTTCCACTCTAGGAATGTAGGGGTGGGAGGGAGGACATGTAGTGCAATGATCTATAATCGGGATAAATGCATGTCCTATATGTACTCCTGTCCTTACTCTTTGGAGATCCTTCTTTGAATGATAGATGAAAGTGTACAAACCTGCAGGTCATTGAGTGGGGAGCAGGTTTCTGCTTTAGAAGTGAGTTCAGTTTCTGAATGCTAATTCACAAAACCGAAGTTACATACATGTTACATATAACAGTACCTTTCTGCACTCTGGACGTATCAATGAGATGACAAAAACTAAAGGCTAAGTAGAATTCAGTGTCTTAAATAGAAACTTCAAGAAACAGGCCAAATGATAAACTTTTGAAACTACCAGTTCTTTATGTCCTTCTAAAAGGACATAAAATATATTTAACGTGAATATTAATCATGTTTATGATACTACTCTGCCACATTTGAAAGTCATTCCCACTAACTATTGAAAAGCGTATTACATTTGTTGAAAAGACTTAAGTATGTATGCCTTTCTTCTGCCCAAATGTACACACACAAATATATTTGTATCAATTCTGCTATAAAATATTTAATCATTTGTAACGATGCTCTCTGCTCTTTGTTCTCTCTCAAGGTTTAGCATCCACAATAAATTAAACCTTGTATGTTTAATCTAATCTGTGTTTGGATGCTTATTGCAAAGATAAATCCATAACTGCCTGCAGCTGTTGTGGTGCATGCTGGACTGTGCATCTCAGGGATGTGTGTGGCAGGTCCATCTTAATAATAATAGCTACCATATGTCAGACGTGCTCCTAAAGTGTTTTACGTGGATTATTTAATTCCCACCATAGTGTGAGGTGGATACAACTTTGGTTGTACAGATGAGAAAACCAGGGCACGTTTGGCCAAGGTCACAAAGTTGTAAGTAGCAGAGCCAAGGTATGAACTCAACTGGTCTGATTCCAGCGGCTACTGGTCTGATGGTCAGGATATTCCATGAAACTCTGCTTCTGAACATCCAGGAGCTTCCTGTTGATTTTTATAAGGCAAAAAAAAAAAAAAAAAAAGAAAAATCATTGAAATGAGTCTTACCTTCTTCAGAAAGATAAATAGATGAGGTGTGCTGTCTCCTTTAAGACTAGTGAAGGAGCAACTCAGGGAGACTGTGTCTCAGAATAAGTTAAAAATGGGCTGGGGATGTAGCTTAGTGGTTGAGCACCTCTGGTTCAATCCCCAGTACCAACAAAACAAAAAGAAGAGTGAAGGGTCTGTTGGTGGGATTGTATATTAGTATAGCCACTGAGGAACCAGCATGGGGGGCCCTCAAAAGACTAAAAGTTAACTACCGTATGGTCTAGTTAGATCCCTCCTCCATGTCTACCCAAAGGAACTAATGTCAGTGTGTGCTAGGGACACACTCCCACCCATGCTTACCACAGCACGATTCACAAAAGCCACACTGTAGAATCAGCCTGGTGCGTGTCAGCAGATGAATGGTAAAGAAAGCATGATGTGCATGCACAATGAAATTTTATTCAGCCATCAAAAAGAACAAAATTGAGCTGGGGTTGTGGCTCAGTGGTAGAGCACTCACCTCACATGTGTGAAGGACTGGGTTTGATCCTCAGCACCACATTAAAAAATAATAAATAAACAAAATAAAGTTATATTAAAAAAACAAAATTATGACATTTGTAGAAACATGGATGGAGCTGGAGAACATCACGTAATACCACCTAAGCCAGACTCAGAAAGACAGGTGTTGTGTTTTCAGTCATATGTGTAAGCCAGAGGGAAAAAAGAAAAAGATCTCATAAAAGTAGAGGGAGACTGTTAGGGTATTGGAAGGGTGTCGGGGGGAGGAAGGATGCAGGGGCAAGGGAAGTTATCAGGAAGTGAAATTGATCAAGTTGTGTTCTATGCATATATGAATATGCTACAGTGAAACCCGCCATTCTGTGTAATTGATATGCACCCAAGATTCCAGGAAGGAAAAAGAAGAGTGGAGTGCAGACTTTGTAGCCAGAGCCTGTATTACCTGGGGTCAGAGCAACTGTTCTTCTAAATCTGGGAGGAATTTCAGCTTTGTCTCTCTCTTGTTCAGCAATGTCCTGCTGAAGGATTTTTACTTTATTGATGAAACCGAAACTCAAAGAATTGAAAACCTTGGCCCAGGCCAAGGGAAGTGGCAGGAATTCCATTGAGGGTTGAAGGACTACGTTACTTTTCACTTACTACATGGACACTCAGTGTTCATTTCTTGAGTTGGCAATTTATAGAAATGTTAAACCACTGGAATTAATGACAACCAAGCTGATGTCAGGCCCATGTCGACCACACTAGAATACACTTGCCCATCTTCATGAGATTGCCTGGAAGAGCCGTCTCACTGGTGGTTCCTAAAGGAACCGACTCTTTGGATTTACTAGGGCTACCCTTCCATTAGGCACTTTTTGAGTTCCTCATGGGTCACTCTTACCTTCATGCGGACTGGACAGATACCCTTGAAGCCATTGCTAGCAGAGTCTCCAGTAGCTGTAGACTAGAGCTTCTCCTGCTTTCCCTGATACAGCTGCTCAACTCTGATGAACTCTTCAGGGTTAATGGGCCCACACCTTCTATCCCCTCCCTGATGGTGTATTTTCCCAAGGTTCTTTGAAAAGTTCTTGCTTCTCAACAAGAACTGTTTATATGAGCAATTTCTATTAAAAATTAAACTGAGGAACATTAAAAATTTTAAAGAGAGCACAATAACTTATAAACTGTACAGCTCAAAAACATGGCTTATGGTTTATGGCTCCACCAAAGGATCCCAAAGGAAAGACTTATCGTGGTGAATGAGGAAGCAGAGCAAAGAGAACGTGGCCTGGTGGCAGTTAGGTCGTTGCTGAACCCAGACTGCGCGGGTGGACTGTTCATCATGTGATCAGAGGTAAGTTGGCCCTTTCCGATTTGCTGCACTTGGCTTTCCCTTCCCTCTGAGGTGGTCATTTTCCAGAAACACAGCTGAGTTAGATTTCAGTTTCCTCTCAGAGGCACCAGGGCATTACCCCACTTCAGTCTAGCTATCTTTCACCTGATTATTTTGGAACTTTCTCCATGTCTTGTCAAACTGTATGGCGATGGGTCTCCTTCATTTTGCTCTCCTTTGCCTACTCACTGTTAATGACATACACACACCTTTTCTTCTATCATCTGTCCATTTATGTTTGCATTTACCTTTGGCCGATGTTTTAACAGGTATTGTTCTTTTGTTTCTCTGAGTCCTCTTCATCCTAATACTAAGAAGGTGAAACTGGAACATCACACTTTCAGGCATTCCATTATTGATAATGGAATCAGAAAAGAAATTTTTGCCTTTCCTTCTTGTAGGAGGAAAGGTGCAAAAAGAGTTTCATCACAATTTCTGGCATGGACCATGTACAATGAGAGGTTTAGTGTCCCTAACTTCTTAGTTAGACTGAACTCAGACTAGAATTCTGGCTCTGATAATTGCTGTGTGGCCTGGGACGAGTGACCTAACTATTGTGTACCTTAGTTTCCTCATCTGCAACATGGTGCTAATAATCAATTTTATTTCTTAGAGCTGTGAGCCTAAGTAAGATCAAGCCTGCAAAATGCTCAGCTTGGTACCAGCCTGTACTTGGAATTGGTGTCAGTCTCTTCTGTCTTCCACACCAACTGGTAAAGTGAGTGGATCTTTTCACATCTTCTGATTTGGAAGTACAACATGGACCCAGAAGCCAGGCTGAAATGCTCTCAACATAATAGAGCAAAATACTGAAAAGCAAATCTATAGGAATTGTGCAAGTGTGTGAATGCGTGTCAGTGGCACTGAATAGCCTACTCTGTGTGACACACAGTCACACACACACAGGAGCAAGAGCAGCAAAGCTGCTAGTGAAGCAGTCACAAATGCAATACACCACTAGGAAACATCACATGAAGCTCTACATCACCACAGTTTGGGGACAAGTATCTTTACGATCTTAGATGCCATTTGTCTTTAGTTCCATTTGTCCATGTTCTTAGATGCCATTTTTCCTTAGTTCCACTTGGCATGTTAAATGAGGCCTTTATAATTTTGCTAGTTAACATGAATACAGAATTCTGTCTCGGTGGCTGAAATCATGTGTTCATTTATCAATTTCCCATGATGCGATTAAATTATGAAGATAAGAAATACTTTTATCTGGGTAGAGAAAGCAGCTTGTAGGAGGAACAGGTTGGTGCTTTGTTTTTCTCAGTGTGTGACTGACACAAAGGTGAAGGTGGCACCTACCCCTGTTCCACCCCCAGCTTTTCTATGCTTTGTTCCTCAAAAAATATTCCATTTTGTTTACCATGCTCAGGTGTGCACATGCAGTTTTAAGGCTTTCTTCAGTACTAATCACCCCACCCTCCAAAAAACCCAAACAACAACCAGACATTAGGCAATTACCCGGTCAGGGAAAAAAAAGATGCCAAACAGCGTTGATGTCACAGACCCCGTCCTCTGGCCTGTGGAGTCTGGTTCCTGATGTAGGAAGTTGGTTTTGAAAGGCTCTGCAAGCCTCAGACCTTGAAGAACCCCTTTCTCCCGGATGGAGTGACCACACTCCCCAAACCAAAATGAGTAATTATAGCTACATAATGGTGTTGCTTCTGGGTGTGATGGGCAACCTCATAAGTGGCATAGGGGACACTGGAGGTGCTTTTGCACTTCACAGAAGTGTTTCTGAATTCATTTTTGGGGATTCTGGGGTCTGAGGCAGACCACCAATGTCTCCGTGGAGAGCAGGCTGCCGGGGGCTTTGCCTGCCCCGCATCTTAGTCTTCTTAGAGAATAAATAGCCTTTTCTTTGTTATATATGCTGGGATTGGCTTTTAAGAATTGAGATGTGACTCAAATGACTTACAGTTCAGTCTGTTTGAGAGTACGATTCAGTGGCTTTTAGTGTGTTCACGAGGCTGTGACCACCATTATCGTGGTCGTGCCCCCCGACGAAACCTGTACGCAGTCGCTTCCCATTCTCCTCCTGGCCTACCCCTGGTAACCACAAACCCACCTCCCTTCTCTGTGATGTCCTATTCTGGGCTTCTGGTGAAAATGGAATTACATGACACGTGGCCTCTCGTGTCCGACTTCCACTTAGCATCATGTTTTGGGTTTAGCCACACTGAGGTCCATGCCATGGTGCTTGGTTCCTGTATGGCTGTGCCATCTTCTGTTTGTCCAGACATCAGTGATGGACAGGTCAGCTCTTTCTACACTTTGGCGATTAGGAACGCTGATGCTCTGAACATGGGTCTGAATGAACGTGTCTGGTTCTCCTGGGAAAGCCGAGGACTGCAATTGCTGGGTCACACGCAGCTCTGCTGGGCTTCTTCAGAAATGGCCAAACTACTTTCCACAGTGGCTGCTCATGTTACATTCCCACTTGCAATATGTGGTGAACTGAGGGTAAACAAATTGGGGGAGAAGAGGAGTCCAGTGAAAAATTTTAAAAATCCTAATTCATGTGTAAAAAGAGGAAATTGCTCGAAACCAGGGTGATGTGGTCATAACCCCAGGACAGATGCTCCTCAGGTCCTCTTCATTGTCTGTACCGTTTCACAGCCCCCATGCCTGAAGTGCTGCCCATGAGCATCTTCGCTGTTCAGGTCAAGAACAGCAAGTGTCAATCCCATGGGTTGGCTCGGGAGGTCTGCCCTTTCTCCCTGTCCCAGGACGGTCCTCGTCTCTTCTGTGAACATCGCTCACCTCCTTTCCTCACCAGGCTCAACTTGGTCATCATCAGGGTCACCCTGGCTCAGGCTAGGTGGAACTCTTACCAGTGGGCACGGTCTACCGTCGGGTCCCGTCTCACGAGTGTTTGCTTTGTCTGCAGCCCTGAGGCAGCAGCACAGGGGATATTTCTTTTGCTTTTCAGAAGTGTGTATTCTGATGCTTTGATTCTCAGTTGCTCAGTAGATAACCAGATGGTTGATTTACCAAAAAGACTCTTGGGCAGCAGATAGTGAAGAATCATTTTCTGAGTACCACTTAAACACTGGGTTCTAAGGTAGATGAATTATAGGTGAATCCTTGCTATGATTCTATAAACTATATTTTCTCTTTCTTTTGGAGAAATTGCAGCTTAGGCATTAAATCACAAGGCCAGTAAATGACAGAGATGAGATTTGAGTCCAGAGCTGACTCCATCCTGTAAATTCATTAAATTTTAAAGATTCTAAGACATTGTTCAGAAAAGCTCTTTAAAAACCCAGTGAACTCTTCTGCATCTGGAATTGTTTACATATGGGAGTTCCTAGAAGCAGGAGAAAGAACCTCGCAGTCTTTGAGGCTCTTTATAGTCTTTAGTATCTGATTTTAACAGATGATGCTAAATTTCTTTTTCCTCAACAGTACCTACTTAAAAAAATTCTGATTTAGAATAATGATGTATTTACATTTTTAAATACTTTTATTTTCCTTTACAAAGTTTGGATTGGTGTGTATGAGTTTCCCTAGTATACTGTAAGGTCTGTCTGCTCTCTATGGCAGGATGAATGCAGTTTTATCTGTGGCCAGGATATTTCCTGTTACTGAAAGTAATACCTACACAGTCTGACAGTCAGGACTCATCAAAGTCTTGACATGTGTGTATAGTACATCCACATAACTCACATATTCACAATTTTGAAAGAACAAGGAAAGCACCGTGGTGTCTTGGAAACATTAGTGTACTGAGGAGGGAAACCCAGGCTCTGTGCTCACGATGCCGCAAGACAGGTATGAGGTCTGAGTATTCCCTTCCAGTTATAAAACTATAGGGTTGGACCAGGTGACCCTTCTAATTCCAAGGTCAATGACTATCATCATGAGTTAACTCTGGAGAACAAACACCACACTAAAGAGGTTTTACATGCTCTAGGCTGCCTTCAAGAAAGTTGGCACTGGGCATTAAATCAGTAACAAACCAGAGGGCAGAGCTCCAACATGCAAATTGAAATGCTTCTTGGTCTTAATTTTTGGGTGCGTCTCTGGCACTTCAGGGTGGTTTAAATGGCGCTGGGTGTCCTAATGCCGCACAAAGCTCGCATCACTCTAATCATTATGAAACCTTCACAGATGTGCACTGATTTTCCATGGAAGTTGAAAAAATGAAGCCGTAAATGCTTCCAGTTGGCTTGCGTAAATGTTCTTCATCTCATCGGAGACACATTCAGGTTAATTTCAGCTGATGACTGATGGCTCATCCAATGTTACTTAGGATAATGTGAAGCAATTTTTCTCTCCTCGTGATGAACTCAGATAAGAGGAGGATTATTGAAAAACAAGTAACTAATGTTTCTGAATTGAAAAAAAATGGTATCATTATGAAAATACAAAATGAAATTATATCATCTTTTAAGAAGAGGAAAAAGACTCTGTGTCGGGATGTGAAAAGCGTAAGGCTAATCGCACACGTGCATATGATGCACGTTCCAGGACAGAGGGAGTGAACACCTTCCTGCCTGGTCAGTGGAGGTCATACATTTACAGCCTGCTGTCCATGAAAAGGTGAGGAGAGATGGGCTGCCTGTTGCTGCCGAATGCCAGCCCCAGCCACATGGCAACAAGGCACATCAGCTTAACCAACAGCGTCTCAGGGGTCGACACATTGGTAGGTAAGGCGTGCCTGCCAGTGCGCTAGTCCTGATCCCTTCACAGTCGTGGTCTTGCATTGCTACCAGTTGCCTTCTAGCTGTGTGATGGGAATCGATGGGAATGCAAAAACCATCAAGGCCTGGTGACAAGACCACGTGTCCCAGAATCTGTGCTCTTCACCTGGGACAGTGTCCTTCTTTAAATGATAGCTGCTCTTTATAGATAGCAGGATTTCGGAAAGGAAAAACAGAGGGATGGCCAGCAACCATACAAACACATACAATGGGAAGCCATTTCAAAAGAGTAGAGATAAAAATAATGGGATCTAGAGCTCTTCAGACCACCCTCTTAGGAGAAGCAGCTGAGACAGCCGTGTTGATTAACTTACTTGCTTGAGAGCACATGGGCTATTGACAGAGGGTCCTAAAACTCGGGCCTACAGGCTTCTTCTATTCCAGTGCTTTTTGAACATCCATGTCATATGTCAATAGAGGTAAAATAACATTCCAAAGTAAAGATGCTCAGCTGAGAAGTTGTTTTAGTAGGCAACAGATAGCAGACACAGGGCTTCATGGTTAAACACACTGGGTTTTTAATAAACAAAATGCATGCTTTAAAGAAAAATTGAACCCTTCTTAAGTATTTTATTTCTTAATTGAATTAGTTGCCTTAACCAATCCACTTATCCAAAATTTTTGGTCTTGATTTTACAGTCAACAAATTTTCCTCCATACATAAGCTAAAAACAGAGTATCTGTAGAGCCTGATCAGTGATTTCCTGTTCTGTAAACTAGGCCTAAGTGATTCAAAGGTCCTTTGAACTTTGACAGACCTGTTCATAGTGAAACCAAGGACTTAAAACAAAAGAACTCATCTCATTTTCTCATGAAAAAAAATTTTGTAGAGTTTGATTGAATTTCTGAGTAGCTTTTGAAGCTGTGTTCATTTGAAGGTAGTTCCAGATTTACTTTTGCCCTATTTTAGAAAAGGACTCACTATGGTGTTTATTAAGATTACCTTTTTGTTAAAGAAAGTCTTACACCTTCATGTTATATCCAGGCATTTCATTTTCAACATAAATGCTCAGAAACTCCTCCCTCTGCGTGTTGTTCCCTGCCGCTCACACTTAGATGTGTGGACTGGGAGGTCCTTCTGGCTACTGGTCTGGGAGGACTTTGGGTTGTGCTCTTCCAGGAGTGGACTGTATTGTGGAAGGATCAAATGCTGAACCATAGCTACTCAGAATGCATGGTTCATTTTAACCTCTCTCTATTTTTATATTTAAACTCCATGATTAAAACCAATTTCAGATATATGAGAAGCAGGAGGACAGTTACTAAAAATGAAGAGACGAAGCCCCAGGTAGGACAACTTACAGAAATAAACCAGAGTGAAAAGTGACCATAGAAGCCTAAACCTAGAGTGAGAACTAACTAACCGAGTGAGAAGTGTTTTTGATATTCAAGGTTGATTTGATTGTCAACTAGACAGGGACCTCAAAAGAGAAATAATCATTAAAGAGCATAGTAGAAATTGTGAAAAGTTATCATTGGATTTCAGAAGTCATGGCTCATTTCAATGTTTGTCAAGCCTCTAGACCATGGTAGGACAACTGTTCCATTTATTTCCATGCAGATTTAGAAATGCCACTTGCAAAATATGAAAATGGGTTGGGTCATGAAAATAAAGGGCTTTTGTTCTCTAACACCATTCTCTAATAAAAAGAACCAGGGCTCTTTAAGAATCTAACTGGGGTTAACAAAGGGTGTAACAAGGAACATATAGGAAGGCTACATGCTATAGCGTCTTGGCGTCCTGGAAACTTATGAAGTACTTAACAAAACCTCAGGGTAGATTGGAGGGATGCAGAAGCCAAACTCAGTGGGCATCCAGTGGCCAAAACTGAACAATCTGAGCAGTAAAGTGAATGGCAGCCTTGGGTTTATAGCCTAGGGATAAAGCAAGTACCCACGAGTAATACTTTTATAAATAAATAATTAAGTAAATCAGACAGAGACAAATCTGTACAGAAGAATCCAAAATGATTTATGGAGCTGCTCCCCTGTCAAGCAGAGCGTTCTCAGAGGGTCCTTTCCCTTTAATTTTTACGCTGTGCTTGTCTCTAGAGAAAAGGACCTGGGGAGGGTGAAAACTGTAACCGTGCAGTGAAGGAACCTGGCAGGTGGATCTCAGGGGATCACCTTGCATCTCTGGGAGAAGCCGCATGGGCAACACCTCCCTTCCATGACGTGATAGAAGTGGCACGTCCCCTCCGAGGTCTTCCTCCTCAAGACCTGCAGTGTCCACCTAAGATGGAAAACAAGAAGGAAACCCAAACACGAAACGTCTAAGGGACCTTCAAGGACAAGGGGCCACGATGGCCCCATGCAGTGTGTCCCTGGGTTGGGTCCTGCCACAGACAGACGGGGGCCATGCAGGAAGTGCATGTGACGTTTGGAGCTTAGTCAATAACGAGGCATCAGGATTGTTTTGTCAGTTGTGACAGAACAGTGACACTGATGTCAGAGGCAGACAGGGAGGGGACGGGGAGTAGCGGAGCGAGTGCCTATGTCACTTCTCTGCCCATCGGAAGCCATTCTAAATTTAAGCATTTATCGAAGAAAAGGCACTTGAGGGTTTTCTGCTCTAAGGTTTCGGAAAGGCCCGCTGGTGTTCGGGAGGCATCGCCTCTGTTATCCACTCTTCTCTAGGAAGATGGGGTCACCGAGCAATGGAAGACTTGCGTGATGACAACAGCTTATCCGAGCGGCACAGAGAGAAACAACTAGTTTCAAATGATCCTGCCCTCTGCCATGGAGCTCCCAGCGCTCTGCAGAGTTCCGACTCACTCTCCAGTGTGATGAAACTTAGGAGAGTACGCAGTAAATCGCACAAGACTGTAACAGCCGTGCGGTCATTAATTGCACTTCACGGCTACTATCATCATTATTCTTGAGTGCTCAATAATGTATTTGGTTGCTAGAGGGAATTTCTGTAGGTTAGAGAACGTGTAGCCTCATAAAATATTAAAGAGGATCTCATTTATCCCCATCAAATAACACTAAACTTAATTTTAATGATATGGATAGGACCTTAGGAAAACTAGGTATAATTGCCTAATTTGATTGGTTTCTCTTGCCTTGCTCAAACCAGGAGCTTCATGTGCTGAGTGAAGTCATTTGTCTGCGACGAGCTGTTTTAACCAAGAGAGCCTGCAAGACTGTCAGTGCCCTACACAAGCCTGCGCTTAAGCCTGGGGCCTCCACACGCACACGCAGACCACTTCCTGAAGGCCAAGCTGCAAAAGATAAGGTAAACTTGCTGAATATCTGTTTACCCAAGTACGTGCGCTCTGTCTGTGTGTTTTAAAACTTTGTAACAAATGTATTTGGGCTGTAGCCTTTAAGGTGAGACGAAAACCAAACCCAAACAGCTAATGCTCTGCTGGACAGCTGGACAGTAGCACAGGCTGCTGCGAGCTTTCACAGAGGACTGAACGAAAGCTGTATGTAATGGATATATAACATACCACACATATGTAAAGTGGCCAGTTTTTGACATGTTTATGCAACCATGAAACAAGCTTCATAGTCCAAAATATGAATCTGTCCCTCAGCCCCAAGTTTCCTTGTGCAACCTCTTCCTCTTACCCCTCCCCAGACCATCTCCTTTCTTTTGATTCCCCAAATTAATTGAGGTATAATTGTCAAAAGTTGTATAAGTTTAAGGTGCATGACACAATGCTTCCGTGAACACATTTATGGTGGAATGATTACCAGGCTGCAGTTGGCTAACACATCTATCACCCAGCCATGTGTCCACGGGTGCATTCTTGGCCCTGGGCAAGCAGGTATGTTTTTGGTTACTCTAGATTATTTGCCTTGTTTTTTGGGGGAGGTACCAGAGATTGAACTGAGGGGCACTCGACCACTGAGTCACATCCCCAGCCCTTTTTTTGTATTTTCTTTAGACAATGTCTCAGTGAGTTGCTTATCACTTTGATGTTGCTGAGGTTGGCTTTGAACTCGTGATGCTCCTGCCTTAGCCTCCCAAACCGCTGGGATTACAGGCATGCCTCACTGGTTGATTATTTGCATTTTAAAGATTTTTATTCACAAGGAATCACACAATGTTTATTCTTTTTTAAAATTAATTTATTTAAATGCATTTCAAGTCATAGTACATAAACAGTGCTCAATTTTTCCATTTCTCTGGTTGCAAACCAGATAGAGTCACACCATTTGTGTCTTCATACATGCACCTAGGGTAGTAATGACCCTTTCAATCAACCATCTTTACTACACCCATTCCCCTTTCCCTCCCCCCACTTTCCACATCCAGAGTTCCTCCATTTCTCCTATATTCCCCATTCCCACTCCCTGTATGTATCAGCATCTACTAATCAGAGAGAACATTTGACATTTGGTTTTTTGGGATTGGCTTACTTCACTTAGCATAATGTTCTCCAATTCCATCCATTTACCTGCAAATGCCATAATTTTATTCTCTTTTATTGCTGAATAGTATTCCATTGTGTATATATAGCACAGTCTCTTTATCTATTCATCTATTGAAGGGCATCTGGGTTGCTTCCACAGCTTTGCAATTGTGAATTGTGCTGCTATGAACATTGAAGTGGCTGCGTCACTGTAGTGTGCTGTTTTTAAGTCTTTAGGGTATAGGCCAAGGAGTGGGATAGCTGGGTTAAATGGTGGTTCCATTCCAAGTTTTTGGTTGCTCCAGTTTGCAGTCCCACCAGCAATGTCTGAGTGTTCCTTTTTCACCGCATCCTCACCAGCACTTATTGTTGCTGGTGTTTTGGATAGCTGCCATTCTGACTGGGGTGAGATGAAATCTGAGAGTAGTTTTGATTTGCATCTCTAATGGCTAGAGATGTTGAACATTTCTTCATATATTTGTTTATTGATTGTATATCTTCTTCTGAGAGGTTTCTGTTCAGCTCCTTAGCCCATTTATTGATTGGGTTGTTTGTTTTTTTGGTGTTTTTTTTTTTAAATATTTTTTTTAGTTGTATATGGACACAATATCTTTATTTATTTTGATGTGGTGCTGAGGATCGAACCCAGCGCCTCATGCATGCAAGGCAAGCGCTCTACCACTGAGCCACAATCCCAGCCCTGGTGTTAAGTTTTTTGAGTTCTTTATATATCCTGGAGATGAGTGCTCTATCTGATGTGCTTGTGGCAAAAATTTGCTCCCAGAATGTAGGCTCTCTGTTCACCTCATTGATAGTTTCTTTTGCTGAGAAGAAGCTTTTTAGTTTAAGTCCATCCCATTTATTGATTCTTGCTTTTATTTCTTGTGCTTTTGGAGTCTTGTTAAGAAATTTGGGGCCTAATCCAATGTGATGAAGATTTGGACCTACTTCCTCCTCAATTACATGCAGGGTCTCTGGTCTAATTCCTAGGTCTTTGATCCACTTTGAGTTGAGTTTTGTGTATGGTGAGAGATAGGGGTTTAGTTTCATTTTACTGCATATGGATTTCCAGTTTTCCCAGCACCATTTGTGGAAAAGGTTATCTTTTCTCCAATGTATGTTTTTGGCACCTTTGTCTAGTATGAGATAGCTGTATTTATGGGCATTACTCTCTGTGTCTTCTATTCTGTACCTCTGGTCTACATGTCTATTTTGGTGCCAGTACCATGCCGTTTTTGTTACTATTGCTTTGTAGTAAAGTTTGAGGTCTGATATTGTGATGCCTCCTGCTTTACTCTTCTTGCTCAGGATAGCTTTGGCTATTCTGGGTCTCTTATTTTTCCAAGTGAATTTCATGATTGCCTTTTCTATTTCTATAAGAAAGGCCTTTGGGATTTTAATTGGGATTGCATTGAATCTGTATAGTGCTTTGGGTAGTATGGCCATTTTAATAATATTGATTCTGCCTATCCAAGAGCATGGTAGGTCTTTCCATCTTCTAAGATCTTCTTCAATTTCTTTCTTTAGTGTCTTATAGTTTTCATTGTAGAGGTTTTTCACCACTCTTGTTAGATTGATTCCCAAGTATTTTATTTTGTTGGAGGCTATTGCGAATGGAGTAGTTTTCCTAATTTCTCTTTCAGAGGACTTGTTGCTGATGTATAGAAATGCATTTGATTTATGGATATTGATTTTATATCCTGCAACTTTGCTGAATTCATTTATCAGTTCTAGAAGTTTTCTGGTGGAATTATTTGGATCCTCTAAGTACAGAATCATGTCATCTGCAAATAATGATAGTTTGATTTCTTCTTTTCCTATTCGTATCCCTTTAATTTCTTTCATCTGTCTGATTGCTCTGGCTAGAGTTTCAAGGACTATATTGAATAAGAGTGGTGAGAGAGGGCATCCCTGTCTTGTTCTAGTTTTTAGAAGGAATGCTTCCAATTTTTTTCCATTTAGGATATGCCAAACCTAGGCCTTAGGTTTGGCATATATTGCTTTAAAAATGTTGAGGTATGTTCCTACTATCCCTAGTTTCTCTAGTGTTTTGAACATGAAAAGGTGTTGTATTTTGTCAAATGCTTTCTCTGCATCAATTGATAGTATCATGTGATTCTTATCTTTAAGTCTATTGATGTGATGGATTACGTGTATTGATTTCCGTATGTTGAACCAACCTTGCATACCTGGAATGAACCCCAGTTGATCATGGTGCACTAGTTTTTTAATATGCTTTTGTATGTGATTTGTCAAAATTTTATTAAGAATTTTTGCATCTATATTCATCAGGAATATTGGTCTGAAATTTTCCTTTTTTGATGTGTCTCTGTCTGGTTTTGGAATCAAGGTGATACTAGCTTCATAGAATGAGTTTGGAAGGGTTCCCTCCCTTTCTATTTCATAGAATAATTTGAGGAATATTGGAGTTAGTTCTTCTTTGTAGGTCTTGTAGAACTCGGCTGAGAATTCATCTGGTCCAGGGCTTTTCTTGGTTGGAAGGCTCTTGATGGTCTCTTCTATTTCCTTGCATGTAATTGATCTGTTTAAGTCATGAATGTCCTTCTGGTTCAGTTTGGGTAGGTCATATGTCCTTAGGAATTTGTTGTGTCTTCAGGATTTTCTATTTTACTAGAATGTAAGTTTTCAAAATAGTTTCTGCTTATCCTCTGTATTTCAGCAGGGTCTGTTGTGATGTTTCCTTTTCATCACATCACAAATTTTAGTAATTTGGGTTTTCTCTCTCCTTCTTTTTGTTATAGTGGCTAAGGGTTTGTCAATTTTGTTCATTTTTTTTCGAAGAACCAGCTTTTTGTTTTATCAATTTTTTGAATTGTTTCTTGTGTTTCCATTTCATTGATTTCAGCCCTGATTTTAATTATTTTCTGTATTCTACTTCTTTTGGTGTTACTTTGCTCTTCTTTTTCTAGGGCTTTCAGTTGTAGTGTCAAGTCATTGATTTTTTAACTTTTACATCTTTGAATATATGAGCGTAATGCAATGAACTTTCCTCTTAGCACTGCCTTCATAGTGTCCTAGAGATTTTGGTATATTGTATCAGAGTTCTCATTTACCTCCAAGAATTTTTTTCATCTCCTCTCTGATGTCTTCTGTTAACCCATGTATTGTTCAACAGCCAATTATTGAGTCTCCAGGTGTTATAGTGGCTTCTTTTTTAAAAAATGTTATTAATTTCTAGTTTCAGTCCATTATGGTCAGATAGAATGCAGGGTAGTATCTCTAATTTTTTGTATTTACTAAGACTTGCTTTGTGGCATGGCATATGATCTATTTTGGAGAAGGATCCATGTGCTGCTGAGAAAAAAGTATATTTGCTTGTTGAAGGATGGAATATTCTATATATATCCATTAAGTATAGACCATTGATTGTTCTATTAAGTCTTGTAGATTTTTATTTAGTTTTTGTTTGGAAGATCTGTCCAGTGGTGAGAGAGTTGTGTTAAAGTCACCCAAATCTATTGTGTTGGGATCTATTTGATTCTTGAATTTGAGAAGTGTTTGTTTGACAAACATGGCTGCCCCATTGTTTGGGGCGTACATATTTAAGATTGTTATGTCTTGTTGATGTATGATTCCCTTAAGCAGTATGAAATGACCTTCTTTATCCCTTTTCACTAACTTTGGTTTGAAGTCTACTTTATCTGAAATGAGGGTGGAAATTCCTGCTTGTTTATGCGGTCCATGTGAGTGATAAATTTTTTTCCATCCTTTCACCTTCAATCTGTGAGTGTCTCTTTCTATGAGATGAGTCTCTTGGAGGCAGCATATTGTTGGGTCTTTTTTTAAAATCCAATCTGCCAGTCTGTGACTTTTAATAGCTGAGTTTAGGCCATTGACATTCAGTGTTACTATGGAGACATGGTTTGTTATCCCAGGCATTTTGGTTTATTCTTAGTTTTTAACGTGACTGGGTTTCTCCTTTGATTGGCCTTTGTATAGCTCCTCCCTCTGCAGGTTTTCATTGTTGTTTTTCATTTCCTCCTCATGGAATATTTTACCAAGAATGTTCTGTAGTGTCGGCTTTCTTGCTGTGAATTCTTTTAATTTTTGTTTATCTTGGAAGGGTTTTATTTCATCATCAAATCTAAAACTTAATTTTGCTGGATATAAGATCCTTGGTTGGCATCCGCTGTCTTTTAGTGCTTGGTATATGCTTTGCCATGATCTTCTTGCTCTCAGGGTCTGGGTTGAGAAGTCTGCAGTGATCCTAATTGACTTCCCCCTATATGTAATCTGATTCCTTTCTCTTGTGGCTTTTAAGATTCTCTCCTTACTCTGAATGCTAGGCGTTTTCATTATGATGTGCCTTGGTGTAGGTATGTTGTGATTTTGTACATTTGGTGTCCTATAAGCCTCTTGTATTTGATTATCCAATTCATTCTTCATATTTGGAAAGTTTTCTGATATTATTTCATTGAATAGATTTCTCATTCCTTTGGTTTGGAATTCTATACCTTCCTCTATCCCAATAATTCTTAAGTTTGGTCTTTTAATGTTATACCATAGTTCTTGGATGTTCTGTTCATGGTTTCTTACCATCTTCACTGTGTGGTCAAGTCTATTCTCAAGGCTAAATATTTTGTCTTCAGTATCTGAGGTTCTGTCTTCCAAGTAGTCTAATCTGTTGGTGATGCTTTCTATTGAGTTTGAAATTTGTTTTATTGTTTCTTTCATTTCAAGGATTTCTGTTTGGTTCCTTTTCAGAATCTCTACCTTCTTATTGAAGTGACCTTTTACTTCCTGTATTTGCCTATGTATCTCTTTATCAAAATGATCTTTTGCTGACTGGGCTTGCTCTCTTATATCATTCTTTAAGTCACAGAACATTTTAATTATGTACATCCTGAACTCCTGTTCTGTCATTTCTTCTGCTGTACTGACCATGGATTCTGATAATGTAGTATCTTGGTTTTTTTGAGGCACTTTCTTCCCTTGTATTTTCATGGTGTTTTTGTGTCTTTCCTTCTAGTTCTGCTGATCCAAGGTGTTACAGTTTTTACTCCTATAGGGTTATAGTTTCCCTGCAGGGTTTCAATACCTCTCCTTTAAAGGGGAGACCAATATTGATTGATCTCAATACAAACAATATATAGTTTCAAACCAAGTAGCTCCTAATAGCTCCTAAATACATTTACAGTTTAGTCACAATATACAATTATGAGTTCATTTAACATCTATTATGTAAACAATAGGTTTGCACAAGGGTCTATGGTTTCTGCTGGTGGGCTAGAGAAACTTGAGGGTGGGGTGTAGGATAGAATGTTGGGGTAGTAGGAAGTGAGGATATGGTTATTAGATCTTAGAAAGCATGAAAAAGGAATCCAAGAGAAGTTGGCTATTAGTACAAAGAGTGAAAGAGAGTTGGGGAAGACCGCTAAGGAGGAAGAAAAGAGAGTACAGCGAAGAGAGATGATAGCAAGAAAAATAAAACATATGCAAGTGGGAGTTACAAGACTATATAATACCATCTAGTATGTTGTTCAGAAATCCCAGTCTACCATATCCTACTGTATAACAAATACTTGGTTTTACAACTGTTGGGGATTAGAGGGTGGGAAAAGAGCGAGAGAGAAAAGAGGAAAGGAAAAAAAAGAAAGACAAGAAGAAAAGAGCAGAGAAATAAAACAAAAAGATTAAACAAAAGGAATATTAGGAGAAAGAGATAAAGGATAAAATAAAAAATAAAAATAAAAAATAAAAATTAAAAAATTAAATGTCTCAATGTAAATAAACAGATTTGCTTCCTTTCACCTCCAGTAGGTGGCGTTGTCTGTTGCTTACTGGAATTTCCCCACTGGGTGGAGAATGTTGTAGGTGGGGGTCTCACAAAGAAGCCATCTGCTTCAGTGACAGGGTAAGGGTCTGGGCCGCTGGTGGTCTTGGATGCAGTGGAGACGCAGTTTCACGGTGTGCTGTGTTGAAGTAAAAGTTTGTCCCCAGATGCTGTCTGGTGTACCCTGGTGCAGGAAGTTCTGCCCTGGTAGATGGAGATCCACAAAGAACAGTAGCCGGGGGTCCTGCGCTGGAGACGTTTGTCCACAGGAGCAACTGGTAGGGGTCCTGCCTGATTGGGTGGGCGCTGGAGCCAGGTACCCCGTGTAGAAGCAGCCCCGCCCGCCCTGGGGCGAATCCTGCACTCCAGCCCTGGGCTGGGGCCCCGCGCCGCAGCTGTGTTCTGCCGTTCGCCGCTGAAGTCACGCTGCTTGTGGCAATGGCTGCTGCCTGGTGGCCCTGTGTACACACGCGAGTGAAATTCCCGTGGAGCATGATGAGCCATAGGATGATGTCCAGACACTGGCTGGGTGACGGTATTTCCACTACGTCAAGCTCCGTCCCGGAGAGACTGACCGCGGCGTCCGTCTAGGCCGCCATCCTGGAACCGAATCCCACATTTTTTCTTTTTCATTTTCATCTGTCTTCTTTTACATTGAATCATGATTTTGAGCTTCACCTGTGCTGGGGCAGGTACTGACACTTTGTTCCTTTAGTCCCATGATGTGGACACTGTGTGACGTGTGCATTCGATCATGGTTTGTGGTCATCTGCACGGTTTCCAGCCTTTAGCTGTTACAGGAGAAGCCGCCATGGACATTGTTAAATGCTTGTTTTGTAAACATCTTGCTCCTTTTCTCTTGGGTAGAGACCTGGGAGCCAAACCACAGGATCGCATGGTGGAGCGGATGCTTGACTTTCTAATAGATGGCCAAGCAGCTTTCCACAGCAGGTGTCCTGCTGTGAATTCCTTCCAGCAGGGCACCGTGTCCTGGTTCCCTCATATCCTGACCAACACTTGTTTTGAAACAGGCATTCTTATGGATGTATAGTAACAACTCATTGTGATCTTAATATGCTTTTCCTTAACATCTAATGGCACTGAACATGTTTTCATAAGCTTATTTATTACCAAGATGTCTTCTTTGGCCAAGAATCTGTTCGAATACTTTGCACCTTTGCAGATTTTATTTAGATTTTTTATTTTTTTTCGGTACTAGAGATTGAACCCAGGGGCATTTTGAGCCACATCCCCAGCCCTTTTTATTTTTTTATTTTGAGACAGGGTCTCACTAAGTTGCCCAGACTGGCCTTGAACTTGTGATCCACCTGCCTCAACCGCCTGAATCACTGGGATTATAGGTGTGTGTCATTGTGCCCAGCTGTATTTTATAATGCTCATAATTCACCTATTACTTTTCCAAGTTACCATAGTATATTTCTATATTTGTCACTCAATTTAAGTTTTTCATAGGTGTCCTACATGTAGGATGATGGGACATAATGGGTTAAGCCTGAGTACACATATTTGTCTCCTCAGACATGTATCATTCTTCATGGTGAAAATATTCAAACTTTCTTTCTTCCAGATTTTTGAAATATTCCGTACATTATTGCTATCTATAGCCATCTACTGTGCAAGTAGCACACTGGCATGCATGTCTTGCTCCTGGTTCTCTCTAACTTAGTACTCATGGATTTACCTCTTGCCTACTTCCTTCCCCTTGCCTTTCCCCAGTTTCTGGAAACCACCATCCTGCCTCAGTTTCTATGAGATCAACTTTTTCAGGTTCTATATGTGGGTGGGATCATGCCATAGCTGTCTTTCTGTGCCTGGCTTATTTCACTTAACATCATGATCTCCAGTTCCATCCATGTTGTTATAAATGTCAGGATTTCATTGTTTTTCATGGCTGAATGGTATTCCTTTGTGTAGATGTGCACATTTTCCTTATCCACTCATTAGTTGATGGACACTAAGGTGGTTTCTATTTCTTGGCTATTGTGAATAGCAGATAGCTTTTGCACTTTCCAATTCCATTTCCTTTGGAGGTATATTCTGTAGTGGGATTGCTGAATTACAGGGGAGTCCTATTTTTAATATTTTGAGGACATTTCAAATGAACTTTTGTACATGCAGAGGGAAGTTCCTGTCTGTATATAAATTTATAATCGTTCTAGTAACACTTATGGTAAAGCCTATCTGTTGTCAACTGAACTGTCTTTGTACCAAGCCAGAAACCAGTTGTCCAGTCAGTCTGGGTCTGTTTCTGAAATTTCTCTTGGATTGGCCTCCTTTTCTCTCTGGATTCCAACACCGTGCTGCCGTGGTTATGGTGGCTCCGTGATGGGCCCTGGAATGGGTAGTGTTCACCTTTCCACCTTGTTTCAATGTTGTACTGAAATCGAAAAAACAAAAGGTCTGTCCTAGATCCTTTATATTCCTGTGTAATTTGCACAATAACTTTCTCTATTGCTACAAAAGAAGGACCAAGATTGTGTCTACTTTATAGTTCAATTGGGAGATGATTGACTTTTAACCAACAGTGAGTGTTCTTCGCTCCTGTGCACAAGTCATATCCTGTCTGTCCAGGTCTTTGGTTCTTCTCTGTGCTGTTTTATGGGGTGCAGGCTTGCACATCTTTGTGGATGTCCACCAAATTATTGTTGATGCTGTGTGGTTGCACACAGGGGATCACCTGTCCTGCCGTCTTGAGGATGTCATGGGGGCTGTTTGATTGTTCAATAGTAAATCAACCTTGCGTTGTCAGGATAAAGCTTATTTGGTCAGAATTTATTCTCCCTTCAGTATATTGCTGGATGCGGTTTGCTGAAATATTATGTAGTATTATTCCTACTTATGTTCATGAAGAATAGGGATATTGGTTTGTAGTTTTTCTTTTTCTTGTAACATTTTGTCAAGCCAGGGTGATGCTGGCTTAGGATGAGTTGGCAAATAGTCTTTCCTCTACAATTTCCTGGAAGAGTTGCTATTATTTCTCCCTTGAATTTTTGACAGAATTTATCAGAGGATATATGGGCCTGGAGTTTTCTTTATGAGGAAGTTTTCAAATGATAATTTCAATTTCTCTTATGAATGTTGGGTTGTCCAGATTATTTATTTCTTCTTGAGTGATTTTTAGTACTTATGTGTCTAAGTCCTATCCACTGTGCTATTTGGCTTTGATTAAAGCATACATGTAAAGAAATCCAGGCTCATACAATAAGATTATGAAAAAGGCAGGAGTGTTTTATAGTCTATTCTGATAATAGTGGATATTCTTGCTTAAAGTCTACCAAATCTTAACAAGTTACAGTTTATTAAAAATAAGTTAAATTATTGAATCTAAAACCAGGTCAATGAACTTCGCATACTCTCTTAACATTAAAATCCATTGGATTATCTTCCACTTTGAATGGGCTCTCCCTCTCCAGATGTTTTGAAACTGATTTTGTAATATAATCACTTCAAAAATGTTGCCTCATGAGTCGAGCACATCTCTTGGCAGAGTTTGGATCTTTAATGTCGCCTGAAAAGCTCCTGTGAGTGCAGGAATGTTTGGAGGTGAGATGATTAGGTTATGGGCACTATAACTCCTTCAGTGGATTAATCCATTTGATGAGTTAATAATTTGAATGGACTACTAGACAGTAATTGAAGGCTGGTGGGGCATGGCTGGAGGAAGTAGATCCTAGGGGTGTGCCCTTGGGGACAATACCTTGTCTCAGGATCCTCATTCTTAGCTTTCCTCCTGCCATGAGCTGATGGCTTTCCTCCCCCACACCCTCCTGCCATGGTGTTCTGTCTTGCCTTAGGCTAGAGCAATGGAGTCAGCCAGCCATGGACTGGACTCTGAAACTATGAGCCCAAAACGAACTTTCCCTCCTCTGAGTTGTTCTTGTCAGGTATTCAAGTCAAAGTGACAAAATGATAACACATCTCCTAACGTGAACATTTATTTTATTACACAATATAAAAAAATCAGTACAGTTGCTACTATCACCTCATCAGTGAAGTCTTTAAATATTGGGTAGCAGTAAAGCTCACAACGGTGGATTTGTGTTTTACCAAATTCTAATTTTTGTTGACATCAAATATTCAACTTTTTTTCCCTTAGAGTGATTGATTCTGCTAATTTTCAGGAGATGATTGACTCACATCCAAGTACTAATAGCCATAATTTGTCCATCATTATTGCTGACTATGTCATTCCTTCAAAAAAGTGGCTTGTTCACCTGGCAGCACAGATAATCCAGAAGTACTTTTTCCTGAGAAAGCCATCACACTTCAGGACTCAACAGAAGTGCTCTATTTGTACTTCCTGTTTGTCACCCAGAATAAGGAAGCCATGAGCCTGTGCTGGAGATGTGTGCTCTCTGCTGCACACCCAGTGCAGTGTGGGGCCCCTGTCTTTTATACCACTGTCAGTGCTAACGTCACCACCAGGGAATGGGCAGAGCATGCTGTATTATCAGAAGTATTCTTATCAGTGGTATTACAGCTTGAGCATCCCTTATCTGAAATACTTGGGATTGGAAGTGTTCTGGGACTCATACGCTGCTGGTCGGACTGCAAATTGGTGCAACCGCTCTGGAAAGCAGAATGGAGATTCCTCAGAAAACAGAATGGAACCACCATTTGACCCACTTCTTGGTGTATACCTACAGGACTTAAAATCAGCATACTATGGTGACATGGCCACATCAATGTTTATAGCAGCTCAATTCACATTAGCTAAGCTATGGCACCAATCTAGGTGCCTGCCCTTCAACAGATGAAAGAATAAAGAAAAGTGGGATATACACACAATGGAATATTACTCAGCCATTAAGAAGAATGAAATTATGACATTTGCCAATAAATGGATGGAACTGGAGACTATCATGCTAAGTGAAACAAGCAATCAATCCCAAAGAATGAGAGGCTGAATGTTCTCTCTGATATGCATGTGCTAACACACAAAATAGGTGGAGGGGAAGAAATAAATAATAATAAATTTAAAAAAGGAAGTGTTTTGTATTTTGAATTTTCTTTAAGATTTGGGAATATTTCTATAATGAGAGGAGATGGGATTCAAGTATAAACACAAAATTCACTTATGTTTCACCAACAGATTATACATGGAGTCTAAAGGTAATTTCATACAATATTTTTTAGTAATTTTTCACGTGAAACAAAGTTTCATGGTATGGAATTTTCCACTTAAGGTATCATGTCAACACTTAAAAATTTTCAGATTTTGGAGCATTTCGAATTTGGGATTTTATATTAAGGATATTCAACCTGTACTAATATCAGCGTGAGTTATTAGTGTTAATATGCATTGGTATTAATATTAATAATGTTATGAAAATAGTATTGACCTTACAGAAGACTTGCAAAGTCCTCAATCACCAGGGGTCTGTGAATACGCTTTGGAAGCTATTGTCCTTGGGACTGTGATAAAGAAAGATGGAAGGCAGCAGGCTCCCCAGGGATCACAAGGAGTAGACCTGCTCATCGCCTCAGATGTTCCTGTGGGATTTAATAGTGAAAGAGGAATGAGTTTTTGGGCTCCGTCGGGTCACTGAATCACTGTTGTGCCCCTTTGATGTCACCTTCTCACCATGCCTAAAGTAATACAGAGGTCTTGAAGGGCTGTATTTGTTCTTTTTATCTGGAATACTGTCTTTTTGTTGTACAGTTCTTATGGGTGGCAGTCTGGGGGAGCATCTCTCTGGATGCTCCATGTTTGACCAGTGTGTTTGGGTCCACTCCTTCATGCTAAGAAGGCTTCCTGCTTACTTCCTCTGTCCAGTACCCCATCTCCTTCTCCCAGTCAGAGCCTGAGGCAGCTTTTGGGGAACGGTAACCCTGAGGTACTCATGGTCTGAGCTACTCAAGTTCCAAGTTGCTTTTCACCATTTAACCAAAGAGATCTGGGGGTTGTTCACACAAATAAGACTTTGGGAAGTTTGTTTGGATATCCCAAATTCCTGGGGTCCGTGAATCACCAATCTTCCACATTTATCCTAGCTAAACTGATAAGGTATTTTGATGTTAATAATTGAACGTAAAGAAGACATTGAGTTGACATGGCTCAGAGTAGTGTCTGATGGAAAGGCCTGTGGACATGGAAGGCCTCCACTGAAGGCCTCCACTGAAGGCCTCCACTGAAGGCCTCCACTGAAGGCCTCCTGGATGTCGGATTGTTTCTACAGATTTACCAAAGTCATGTGTATGTAATACACTTCATGCAAACTGATGCAGATCAATGAATAATTTGAAAATGGTTTTATACTTCAGATTATGACATCTGTAATACTTTGTGACCTCTCAAGGTATTTGGCCTATTTCTAAGTTAAAGAAACACTTCGGGCTAGTTTAAAAGTGTATTTACAGCACTCAGTGATTTGTTTTGGATAAGAATCTGGAAAAACATTTTAAAAATAACATTATTCTCTGTTTTCATTTGCTCTTGAGAGTCCTCTTGACCCCCGCCCTCGGCTCGGGTTTGATCCACGTGGCTCTGTGCAGCTGTCTCATTCCCTGCTGGAGAGCTGTGAGGTGAGGGCTGGTCAGGACTCTGCAGACACCAACCAACGCCAACTGCATGCTCTTCTGGCCAGCCTGGCTTTTGTTCACTTATAACCATTATTACTAGGGTGTTGAAACAGCCTCTTAAATTTTGTTGATTATATTATTAGGATTATTAATTTCATTGCATCTAATTTGTTTACTTTTAAAGGTTTTAATTTATAAACAATAAGTATATATGTTTACAAATGTGACCTTTATGCATTATATATTTATGTACACATATATATAACAGAAGGGCGAACTCAGGCTTATTAACAAATCTGTTACCTTACATACTTACCTTTCGTGGTGAGAACATTTGAAATTTACTCTCTTCACAATGTTGGAATGCACAAGTATCATCATTATCCCTAATCGCCTATCATACGATATATCTCAAACCTCTGTCTTTGGTCTAACTGGAATTGTACACTTTAATCGACTTTTCTCCAGAGTATGATTCAATTCAGGAGACAATGATTCCAAGTCTCTGCGTCTATTTAAGTAACTTTTCTATTTTAGTTATCCCAAGTATGCAAATTACCCCTTTCTCCCTGCATTTCCTTCAGGTATTGTAGGTGAATAACAATTGGTATGAGGGGAAACCCAGGAATAACCCTAAAATCTTCAGATTGCTTGAGTGCTTTGCTGTGGATTCTGAGCACAATTAAAGGTATTCAGTGGTTAATTTACAAAAGATTACAGAGTTTGGTGATACTTGAACACGAGTGAAGGAAATGGTAAACAATTCTGTGGATTTTCACAATATAGAAATACTAACACGCCTATTGATGTTATAGTTGTGTCCCAGATTCAGTGAGGAAGCTTCATTTTAATAAATGAATTGCACATGCTGCAATCTTAGAGTATAAAGATAATAAAGGCCCGTAAAGTTGGTTCCTAATCCCTGCCTTTGGTTCTGCTCCGCTTTCCTAAGCATGCTGTGAGTCCTAGGGGAATGTTGTGGACACGACTCATTTGCATTGTGCATTTAACAAGCAGCAATATTTTCTATTAACAAAGGCCTTCAAACAAGCATAACAAACTTCCCCAACTCACTGAAAACTCTGTCTCTCTTTAAAGGTGCTTCTACAAAATGGAGGAAGTCAGTATTTCCAGGCTCACACAGAAAAATTTTTTTCCAGCTCTGTGGATATACAACTGATAAAAAATCATAAGTATTTAAAGTGCACAGTTTGAGGACATATGCATAAATTGTAATATGATTGCCACAATAAAAAAAAAAGCATATTTAACCCTGAGCAAGTGAAGGAGGCCTGGTGGCATGGCCACAATTCCTACTCTTGGTTACAAATTGTCTATCATAATAGTTAATTGGAAGTCCAATCAGGTAGTAAAAACAGCTGACAGGTCATGGGGAAAGAGCCTGTCATTTGTGTGCACAGAGGATCTGTTTAATAAGCGGACACATTCCCTATCCTAAACACTAATGGTGCAGCGTGGAGCAGTTGAGTTAGTTCTGTTTATGAAAACTTTATTGCAGGACATTCTTCTCTGTCCCCCAATCAGGATCCAAAGAATCACCTTGTTCTGTGATATTTGGTTCTATAACCATCAGGATTCCTAGAACAAGAAGTCACGTCTTCATGTTACAGTTGGTGTCAAGGAACACAATTCCCACTGGAGCTTAAACATTGCCTTTAGACATATGTAGAGTGTTTCATCCATCATTGAGTGAATATACCTTCTCAGCAGCACATGTATGCTTCTCTAAAACAGACCTTTTGGTATGCCACAAAGCAACTCTCAGTGAATACAAAAAAATAGAGATAATAACCTGTATTCCATCAGATCATAATGGAATGAAATTAGAAATTAATGATAAAACAAAAAAATAGAAGCTACTCTAACACCTGGAGATGAAATAATATGCTATTGGATGATGAATGGATAACAGAAGAAATCAGGGATGAAATAAAAAAATACTTGGAGGTAAATGAGGATAGCGATACAACATATCAAAATATCTGGGACACTATGAAGGCAGTGCTAAGAGGAAAGTTCATTGCATTGAGCTCATTCATCAAAAGGATACAAAGTCAATGAATAAATGGACTAATATGCTGGGTGCAGTGGTGCACGCCTGTAATCCTAGCACTTTGGGAGGCTGAGACAGGAAGATCACTAGTTCAAAGCCAGCCTCAGCAACAGTGAGGCGCTAAGCAACTCAGTGAGACCCTGTCTCTACATAAAACACAAAATAGGGCTGGGGATGTGGCTCAGTGGTTGAGTGCCCCTGAGTTCAATTCCTGGTACCCGCCCCCCCAAATGACCTAACATTACATTGCAAAGCCCTAGAAAAAGAACAAAACACCAAAAGCAATAGAAGACAGGAAATAACTAAAATCAGAGCTGAAACCAATGCAATTAAAACAAAAGAAACAATTCAAAAAATTGACAAAACAAAAAGTTGGTTCTTTGAAAAAATAAATAAAATTGATAAAACCTTAGCCACACTAAGGATGAGAAAGAAAGAGAAAATTCAATTACTAAAATTCACGATGAAAAAGGAAATAGCCCCATGGACACTACTGAAATACAGATGATAACCACAAACTACTCTGAAAATTTATACTTCAATAAAATAGAAAATCTTGAAGACATTGACACATTTCTACCCAGACTGAATCAGGAGGACATATACAATTTAAACAGATCAGTTTCAATCAGTGAAACAGAAGACACCATCAAAAGCCTACCAAGTAAGAAAAGCCCAGGACCAGATGGACTCTCAGCAGAGTTCTACAAGACCTTCAGAGAAGGATTAACACCAATACTCCTCAAGTTATTTCCTTTAGGTCATTGTATCCAGCTTTGGTCCACCTAGAGAAGCACTAGGCAGCTGAGTTGACGGTGACCTTCCTCCAGATGGTGGTGCAGCCCCAGCACTGTAACAGGGGCCACAGATGTAAGCAAGTGCTCCACAAGTAAAGCCCCAGCCATGGGACAGTACTCCTCCACACGATGAGGGCAGAGCTGATGGACCCAGCTCACTGAACAAACCAGGAGAAGAAAAGTGCACCTGGTGAAATGTTTTCAACTGATCTCTTGCAGATAATAGTACACACCTTTAATCACTCCTTTAGGGTAATTTTCATACTTACTCTGGAACACCGTATTTTCATACTTAATATGTAATTTCAAAAAGCTGACTGTTGCCTTCAGTAAAAATTTGGCAACACAGTCCACAACAGAAAATAAAATAATAGAAAATGCTTGATAAACATTTCTGATTTGTCCAGATACATAAGGTAACCCTATTAACATCATACCCCATTTCAACCTAAGTATCAAGTAGATCAAATTAACAGTGTGTGCATACATAAATAACCATATATGTAAATATGTGTGTAAATGGAAACCTGCTAAAATATAATTAATTGAATTTCAGTCTTTCTAAGAAAGGAAATCTTAATATATTTGACATAAAACTATTAGAAGGGAAAAATCAATAGATCTGACTAAAAACTTAAATTGTCACAGCAAATAAAAAAAGGCAAAAGATTGCTATCTATTTGTGACAGTTAATTCTATGTAATAATGTGACTGGACCAGGGGGTTCCTGGACAGTTTATCCGACATCACTGTGTGTATCTGAGGGTGTGTCCGGATGAGACTGACAGCACCTTTGCATACCTTTGGAAGACTTAATGGTGAGGATTGCCCTCCCTAACTATTTTTGGTACACATTTGAGAAGTTTTTTCTAGAGAGTCTGCAAAAGCATCACGTGGACACGGTGAACAGAGTGTTTCACAGTCAGGAAGGGGCTCCTGTTTCTGCCCCCATGTTTCCCTGGAGGAGGGTGGTCTGCTCCCTGTAGGCGGGGAATCAGAAGAGCTGTCCTAGAAGCTGCTCAGGATTTTCGCTGCTCTTAGTCGGGAGGAGCGAGTCAGCT